>JAENPR010001266.1:0-182165 GCA_018135685.1 Themeda triandra | reverse complement strand
TTTTTTTGTGAAGCATTCCTACAGTACCATGATCAACATGTTCAAATTTGGCACATTTTTAGTACATTTTGGTGTATTTTTCACTTTATTTCGATTTGTTGAATTTTTTGGAAAATGTAGGTTTGAACTGCGGGTGCATCGAATATTTGATTTGAATGATTCAAAAAATGATATTCTTGTTTTTGAGTGTAATGTTAGGCCAAATCCATGAACTCACCCAAAATTTCGATCAACGTGCTCATGGGGCAATGCCACCATCTTCCGTGTAGGCAGTTTTTTAATTCTAGAAAATGCAAACGAATTCCGAAAATCGTGAAACTTGTGGAGATGTCATGATATCGTATGAGTATCCCGTGGTAAAAATTTGAAAAAGTTTCGAGCACATGGCCACGTACGATGTTCACAAACCAGTACATCCCCACATGAGATATCATGGCAACGTGCTCGAAACTTTTTCAAATTTTTACCACAGCATACGCATTCGATATCATGACATCTCGACAAGTTTCACGATTTTCGGAATTCGTTTGCATTTTTTAGAATTAAAAAACCGCCCGCCCGGAAGATGGTGGCGTTGCTCCGTGAGCACGTTGATCAAAATTTTGGGTCAGTTCATGGATTTGGCCTAACTTTACACTCAAAAACAAGAATATCATTTTTTGAATCATTCAAATCGAATATTCGATGCACCCGCAGTTCAAACCTACATTTTTTGAAAAAATTCAACAAATTGAAATAAAGTGAAAAAAAATACCAAAATGTACTTAAAATATGCCAAATTTGAACATGTTGATCATGGTACTGTAGGAATACTTCACAAAAAAACTAGCGGCCAAAATAAAAAAAAAAGGTTTGCTGAGTGCCACTGCTGGCACTCGGCAAAGAGGGTCTTTGCCGAGTGCCTTCCACGTGGCACTCGGCAAAGCGAGCCGGCACGTGGCGCCTGAGCCTGCCACATGGCACCTCTTTGCCGAGTGCCAGATCATGTGGCTGTCGATGTTTTATCACCGATAGCCTGCCACGGGTGTACCCGGGACCGTTGTTCGACCGACAACGAATCGGAACTTGGCAGTTTTAGCAATGAGACAAATGGGACGAATGGTTTTTATACTGGTTCGGGCCCTTGACTCGAGGTCAAGTAATAGCCTTTACGTCCAGTCGGTGTTAGCCTTGTTGCATCGTGTTGATGAGTATTGTGTTGGTTCTGTTTACAAGGGATACCCTCGGCCACCCTTTATAGCTCAGGGCCGGCTGTGGGTTCTTTGATTCCTAGTCGGATTCAGGGAACGAGTCCTAAACTGAGAGTTTTGTCCTCTTTCCTATTACAATCCGGCTAGGATATGGAAATTACACATAGTACTTCTTCTCGTCTTGGTCTCGAGGTGGGCCCATCGGCCGGGCCCATCATCTTGTATTCCTTATCCATAGGAGACCCGTGGGGTCTCCTATCGACAAGCCCCTGAGCATTTCAAGTTTGAATCTCGGAAGCCGGGTTCTTTTGAGATGAAATCTTGAGATGGTCTTCTTGCTTCTGCTTCTTTCGCTGAGATGCACTTTTCTTTTGAAAAGTGCACTCAGTGAGTGTAGCTCCCGAGCCTCTTGTTTATTGGAACAATAAGCTAGGGGGTCTAGCATCTTCTTCTTCGTCTTCGGGTTCTTCTTCTTTTAGTGAGTGCAATTTGAAAAAATTGCACTCACTAAGTGTTGCCCCCGAGCCTCTTGTTTTTTGGAACAAAAAGCTGGAGGGTTCTTGTTCGTAGAAAATTTTTGGAGTTTTTCCTTAGTAGAGGGTACTTTGCAGCTCCCGAGCCTTGTCCGGGTTCTTTTGTGAGGAAAGAACTCGGAGAAGGGTCTTGAATATGTTCTTCCTTGAACGTCTGGTTGGTGTTGATAATTACTCTCTGGTACTTGTATCGAATATTCGCTGGATATGCTGTTTCGTCTTGTAGTGCTTTTACTTCTTGCAGGTGAGCGTGCAGGCGCACTTGATGTCCTGTGGGCGTGCTTGTAATTTGGTACTTGTCTTCATTATCACTGTTCGCGCGTGCTGGTCTGGTCACCTCTGATCTTTGTCTTTAGCTTCACGTGGATGTCCTTCTGGATTACCTTTCGTGGACTTGTTCTTTGTACACCGATTTCTGGCTATAAATATTGCTTCCTTGCTTCATGCCCCTTTGCATCAGTTGTAGTCATGGAATTGCTGGTGTGTGAGCTTGACGAGCCCCTGGGCTTGTTCTGTCTTCTTAGTAGTCTTGTTTGGTGAATGGAGTATGTTTTGAGATAAGGATTAGTAGCAGGCTAATTCCCGGGTAGTGTCAAGCTGTGAGGGGCATTGGGGCAAATGGAGTAGGCTTTGAGATGTGGGTAGTAGCAGCTACCCTACTTGAACTTCAAGGGCCTCTCCTGCATCTTCTTTCCCTTCACAGAGTTGATTAGCGTGTGGTCGCCTGGTTCCGTCGACAAGCCACTGTGTATCAGCCGCTGATTTGACTTCCACTGCGGTTTCTCGACGTGCCGGTGCAGATGATATGTGTTGATAGCTATTTTCGGGTTCCTTGAGTTGGTCAATGGTGCTAGAGTGTTATCTCATGGTCAACTCAGGGGACTTGGTGGCCGTCAGCTGCCCGTTTTAGTAATATTGGTCGCGAGTTCTCTTTGTCGAATACATCGACCGGGTTGTATCCTGCTTGTCAACTTTGAATCTTGGTAGAGGTTTACTAACCTCGAATTCGACTAGGTTCCTTTTTGTTACGTTGAATGATTTATTTTGCTTTCTTCTTTGGGTTCATCAGAGCTTGTATCCACTTGTAATCTATTGTAATCCCAGTATCTTTTTGATCAGTGTAATAAAGAAAATGATTGTTTGAATTTGTCTTGGTGATGTCCGGGTTGTTTCTATGATGTAATGTTGTTGTCCGCTGATGTATATGCTGACTTCTTCGGGTTCTTAGCTTTGTAAGATAGTTGTTGTATACTTGCTCTTCTATGTGCCTGCCTTTGGTGGGTTGTTCATAAGTCGATGCGATGCTGCTGGAGCAATTCTGAGTTCATTTTGTAGTAACAATTACATCACGCTCTGCTGATTCTGCTGGTACCGATCATCGGGTTCTTCATTGTTGCATCGTGGCCGGAATGGAAACTTTACTATTTTTCCTGTTGAGATTTTTCCTTTGGAATAGTACCGTTGGAAATGTTACCATTGGATTTTTATCCGTTGCGGTAATTGTGCAAATGTAAATTGAGCGCTTCATATGGCAACGGCGGATTTGATGGGCCCGTCGTGGGCCATTTTTACTGTTTATAAATAGGCCTTTCTTCTTCCATTCTTATCTTCACTCTGCCTTTGCCATCCGTACTCGCCGAGAAAAAATTCCCCAGTCTCCTCCGTCTCTTGAGCTCAAAACCCTAGCCTCTCGCCGCCGATGAGATTTAGCCTCCTTCGATCGCCTTTGCCTTCGTCCTCAAGCTCATTGCCATGGCGTCGAAGGTGAAGAAGACGTCCAAATCCGCTGAGGTAGATGAAGAACAAAACCTCTCCGTCATTGCGAATGAGGAGTTTCTGAAGATGCGGTCTTTACAGAAGGGGTGGCCGGCGCCGCCGATGACGACGGCGGACCTCGAGCTGTTGGTGGAGCGCGGTGTTGGTATAAATTAAGTGCAACTAAAATATGAAGGATTTCGCAAGCGCACAGAACATACCATTGTAGCATTTTACCTGGAGTAAACCAGGTATCGTTATTTATATTTTACCACAAGGAAGCAAGGGTCAAAGAATCTGATAATTCACCATCATGTATCTACTAACTTAGTAAACCAACTAGACTATAGCAAGGGTAAATGATACATGAAATGATAGGATTTAAGCAATATGACACACATGGGGTAGGTCACTGAAGATAAACAACTAGTTAACTTGGGAGGTCAAGGGTGAGGTCGATTCCTATGATATTCTTATCACATGGTCAAAGATATACCCAACTATGCTAAGACTTCCCACACTCTTGTGCACTTCGGGATGCCACTAGACAGGAGAGAGTACCACAAAGGATACCTCTACTGACATGACTACGGTCCTACAATTTAAGAACCTGCTCGATAGATACGGATGGGGCTGTCACCTCCCGTAACTACCATACAACTAGGGAACAGGGTGTACTCACAGGCAGAGCATCGTGTAAGCACCACGCTTACACGAGGCTCGGCTACTTAGCCCAACCACGGTAAAGCATAGACTAAGCGCTCTATGAACTAGCACACAAATGCAATGATAAACTCAACTAGAAAGATATACTGAAAGTAAGCATAGACATGTAAATAAGAGAATAAGTATAAGTCTTATAGAATATTGAAGTGAAGATACAAGGCTATACCAAGCCTCCATGACTAGATCCGGAACCTTGAGTAAGATCCCAACTCGACCCTCTCTCCCAAGATACTAATCTATTACATTGGAGAAGCTAGACCTAATCCCCTAGAGAGGTCATCCTTTCATGGGACACCTCTCACCTGATCCTGGCTGGGAGATAATGAATTAGGGTTTAAGGGATGCCTCCTCCAGGGGCCAGGGGCCCTGTTTATATAGCCCCCTAGGATGCACCACAGCCCTCGGATCAAACCGACCTAAATGAATGATTATTATTCATCCTCAAAGGCGGTGGAGCCAAGATCCGTGAGGCTGAACCTGATTGGTCCAGATCATGGGGCGGGTGCCCCTAGGGTGCAGGCGGCCGCCTGGCTCCGGAGCCCGATCCGCTTCCCGTTTGGTCCGGAGCCTTCTCGAACCTTCCTGATTACAGAAAATTGATCGTATCCCGATTATCTCTATGTAAACCTGCCATGTGGGCCTTCCTTGGTTATTTTCAGCTGACACCCTGTAGAAACAGACATTCACCAAAACTCGTGAAATTCCGTTAGTGTAAGCCCTATATCTAGATGGTAATTATATTTAGGTCCTTTTTCATGTCTAGTTGACGGTTAAAAATAGGAGTTATCTACCGTCAACAAACTCCCCCCAAGCTTACCCTTTGCTCGTCTCTGAGCAAAGATAAACTTAGTGATAGATCAGGAGTTGCTACAATGCTTTCACGCCTCAAAAGTACACATGCGTTCAAACATGAACTCTCCTTCGGATTAGAGTGAACTATTCTGACTCAAAACTTACTCATATTACCTTTTACCATGGGGCTTGTAGCCGTCACTTGGGTCTTGAGCAGTTGAAAGACAGAACGGTCAAGTCAAGCGCTATGTTTCCCGCTCTTTGATCAACTATTATTCCGGAGTTTTTGCAAGATTTTCAAATAAAACTCAGAGTTACCTTGTATGACCCTTTCAAGTCTCTCATTTGTGGTTTTTCTGGATCCTCTCCAAGGCATGTGTAGCGTATGCCTTCTCTCTGCTCTCAGAATATGTGGTATTTGTAGAATTAAGGCATAGTGAGGTTGCCTTCTCTCTCTTCACCCTACTTCTAATAGGCTTATGTGGAGCTCATAGGTGGGGAGACAACTCAAACTCACTTGCATATATTGTGCAGTTAAATTGTGGATTCAGAGGAACTAAGCATACAATCAAGTCATATGTGCGCGTGAATGAGGGGAATGGAATGAGTGATATGAAGGATGGTGATAAGGAGATGAATGAGGAGTGATCAATGGTGAGGATCTATTTCTACACTTGCTCCTTTGGGGATAATATACCTCCCTTATTTGGAAATTGAAGATCTTTGAAGAGGAGGACATGGCTGCTTTATTATTAATATATTTTTTTCTTTTTTATTTCTCTTTTTCTTCTTCTTTTTTATAAACGCCAAGGCTCTTAATGGAACTATAGCAATTGGGAGTATCAACTGAAATAACTGGAGCTTTATTGCACAGTGGAAAAGGATAGGATGGCGACAAATATTTTTTGGGTGTTCACTCCCAGTGTAGGAGTACAACATTTTCTAGATGGATCGGAATGAATGGTGTGTATGTATGTGGATGAATGGATGAATGCGTACTCCCAGGGTAGGAGCAGCATGAGTGCGTGTCTCCAGGGTAGAAACAGCACATGATATAGTGGATCTATATGTGGGTGGTACTTCCAGGAACAGAAGTAGCACAGGGTGAATGTAGCGTAGTGAATGTAAGTGGGTGCGTACCTCTGAGGACAGAAGCAACATAGATCAATGGATGGAGAGCACATAATATTGATTTCAACCGCATGACTAATTCCTAAGGGTCAACACAGCTTAACTACCCGCAATGCCTACAAGCTATATATGGCTTTCCTAATCTAGTAAGCATGAATATATGGCTGTGGTAGAAATTTAAACTCTCGTCCTACAGGAACTCATCATGCAGCAATTTAAGATTTTCAGAGTCCGCCCTCCAGGCTCAGATTGCAGAGGAGTCCAGGCACCAGGAGGAAGCGAAGAAAGTGGTCCTCATTCTAAAGAGCGAAACTGCTGGTAATTGCTTATTCTTCGGGTTGTCTTGTTATCTTTCATCTTCTTAACCTCTGTCTCTGAGTTCTTCTCATTTGCTTTTCTTTGTATTCTGCAGGCTTTTGCTAAGGAGCGGCAGGAGTGGTTCACGAGCTCTGAGGCCATGAAGGAGACTCTCCGCACCTCGAAGAACGAGAAGGAAGCGGTAAGAGAATTTGCTGATGCCCGTTGTGCAGAGGCCGAGCGTCGATTTGCTTTGGCTCGGGAATGGAGGCGTGATGCTGATCGAGATGTTTTTCAGGCCCTGAAGAACGCTCAAGAACTGGGAGCTCAGCTGCAGGTGACGAACGCCAATTATCAAACCTTGTAGGGTGCCATGCAGTATGTCCTTAGTTATGTCAGTGAAGATGGTGATGAGGACTTGTACACCGATATAGGTGCTTATGCGCCTCTCATCCCATCCCGGTTCTTGAGTTTCATTCAGAACGGTTTTCGGACTGTCGTGCGGAGCATACTCTGCCACGTCCGGCTTCTGGCTCCTGAAGCGCAGCTGGAGCGGATTGCTGATCCTTCGCCTCCTGCGGCTTTCATGGCAGAGGTTCGATCTCATGAAGAGGAGTTGGCCGCTTTGGTAGAGCAGGTTGTAGCTCAGATAGACATTGGTGAGGATCAGGGCTCGCCCGAGTCTTGAGCGCTTCTTGTAATAATCTTTTACTACATGACATTGTCCATCACTTAATATATGAATCTTTTGGTCTCGGAAATTTCTCTTGTATTCCTTCTGCGCAAGCTTCGACTTGTCTTTCCATCTGGTTTTTGAAGTACTTTGAAAAAATCTTCTCTTTTGGGGTGTATGTTCGCGGCCCTCGAGCCTTCTCCGGGTTCTTTTTCTTTTGGAAAGAAGTCGGTTCGAGGCTCTTACTTTGTGCTCTCATATCATCTTGGTGTTGTAGGTTTTGATCAATGTTGCCATCTTCATGGCTCTAGGCCCGGGCGCTTGGCCTCGACACAAGGCTCTTCGTGCTCTAGGGCCGGGTTGTTTTCCCGAATCGTCTAGGCCAGAATTTTTTGATGTCGTCGTCTTCTTTAGCTCTAGGCCTGGGCGCTTGGCCTCGACACTAGGCTCTTCGTGCTCTAGGGCTGGGTTGTTATCCCAAATCGTCTAGGCCGGAATTTTTTGATGTTGTCGTCTTCTTTAGCTCTAGGCCCAGGCACTTGGCCTCGACACTAGACTCTTCGTGCTCTAGGGCTGGGTTGTTTTCCTGAATCATCTAGGCCAGAATTTTTTGATGTCATCGTCTTCTTTAGCTCTAGGCCCGGGCGCTTGGCCTCGACACTAGGCTCTTTGTGCTCCGAGGACCGAGGTTGTTATCCGAATCGTCTAGGCCAAAATTTTTTGATGTCGTCATCTTCTTTAGCTCTAGGCCCGGGCGCTTGGCCTCGACACTAGGCTTTTCGTGCTCTAGGGCCGGGTTGTTATCCCGAATCGTCTAGGCTAGAATTTTTTGATCCTAGAGCCCGGGCGCGAAGCCTCGACTCTAGGCCGGATTTCCATACTCTGGTTCGGGCTCTCCCCGTGCTCCCCAGGCAGGAAGGTGGTGCTAGGGCCTAGGCATGAAGCCTTGACCCTAGGCCGGTTTTGGAACTAGAGCCCGGGCGTGAAGCCTCGACTCTAGACCGGATTTCCACATTCTGGTCCGGGCTCTCCCCGTGCTCCCTAGATAGGAAGGTGGCGCTAGGGCCCGGGCGCGTAGCCTCGACCCTAGGCCAGTTTTGGAACTAGAGCCCGGGCGCGAAGCCTCAACTCTAGACCGGTTTTTCATGCACTAGTCCGGGCTCTCCCCGTGCTCCCCAGGCTGAAGAGTAGACGAAGTCGTTGATTTTGTAGCTCTAGGCCCGGGCGCTAGGCCTCGACACTAGGCTCTTCAAGCTCTAGAATCGGTTAGCTACGCTGAGTTCTAGGCTAGAATTTTATTGGTGTTGTAGCTCTAGGCCCGGGCGCTAGGACTCGACACTAGGCTCTTCGTACTCTAGAATCGGTTAGCTACGCTGAATTCTAGGAAGAAATTTTGTTGAAGAAGTCGCGAGAAGTTGTAGTTCTAGGTCTGGGCGCTTGGCCTCGACACTAGGCTCTTCGTGCTCTAGGGCCAGGTTATTAACCTAAATCTTCTAGGCCGGAATTTTTTTGTTGGAGATGCCGTGTGGAGTTGTAGCTCTAGGTCTGGGTGCTTGGCCTCGACACTAGGATCTTCTTGCTCTAGGGCCGGGTTGTTAACCCGAATCTTCTAAGCCGGAATTTTTTTGTTGGAGAAGCCATGTGGAGTTGTAGCTCTAGGTCTGGGCGCTTGGCCTCGACACTAGGCTCTTCGTGCTCTAGGGCCGGGTTGTTAACCCGAATCTTCTAGGCCGGAATTTCTTTGTTGGAGAAGCCGTGTGGAGTTGTCAAATTTGTTCCTTTGAATGTCTTGTCATGTTTATTCATCTCTTGGAGCGATGTTACAACTTTCTTTTAATTGTAGAATCATCTAAGTTAGCTAATGTGCCAAGTGTTCTTCAATGGTATCTCATCATTTGTCATCAACTCGTATGTGCCAGGGCCTACTGCCATCTTCACTTTGAATGGTCCTTCCCATGGACTGAGAAGCTTGTGCCTTCCGTCTTTCTTTTGAATAAGTCGTAGAACTAAATCCCCAGGTCTGAGCGTTCGGGGTTGTATACTTTTGTCGTAGTGTCTTTTTAATCCTTGCTGATATCTTGCATTTTGGAGTATTGCGCTTTCTCTTACTTCTTCTAGGCAATCGAGTTCTAGCCATCTTGTTTCTTCGGCTTCTCCTTCTTCATAATGCTCTATCTTTGGTGACATCCATAATAAATCTACCGGTAATATTGCTTCGATCCGTAAACAAGAAAGAAGGGTGAGTACCTGTTGATGATCTGCTAATGCTGGTTCTTAGCCCCCGGAATACTTTGGGTACTTAAATCTATCCATTTTGACCCATAGTCTTTCAAGTCTTCATATAGTCTTGGTTTTAACTCTTGTAGAATCAAACCGTTGGCTCTTTCAACCTGCCCTTATCTTGAGGGTGTGCAACAGATGCGAAGTCAATGTCAATTCCACAATCTTTTGCCCATAAGGTGAATTCTTTGGCTGTGAATAGGGATCCAAGGTCTGTTATGATCCTGTTGGGTATGCCGAATCTGTGCATGATGTCTTGTATGAACTCCACCGCCTTTTCTGCGCTGTATTTCACTAGCGGCTTATATTCAATCCACTTGGTAAACTTGTCAATTGCAACAAAGGTGTACTCAAATCCTCTCTTTGCTCTTTTTAATGGTCCGACTTGATCTAGCCCCCAGCATGAGAATGGCTAAGAAGGTGGTATCCATATCAGGTTGTGTGCTAGGACGTGTTGCTGTCTTGCGAACATTTGGCTGTTTTTGCAGTCTTTGACGAATTCTTCTGCGTCCTTTAGTGCTGTGGGCTAGTAATATCCCATTCTAAAAGCTTTGCCAACTAGGGTTCTAGAAGCCGCGTGATTGCCGCAACAGCCTCCATGTACTTCATCGATGATCTGTATTCCTTTCTCTTTGGTCACACATTTGAGTAGAACTCCTGAAGATGCTGCTCTTTTGTAGAGGTGGTCCCCAACTAAGACGTAATTTTTGCTCTTTCGGATGAGCCGGGTTCTTTCAGTTTTATCTTCTGGTAGCTTCTTGTTTTTGATATAATCAATGAATTCTTGCCTCCAATCTTGCCGAGTTGTTGTTATTTGTTCTTCTTGTAGGGGTTGGTCTATCTCCGTTATGTCTTTTGCCAGTACTTCTTCTGTTGTTCTGGGTTGTTTTCTCCCCCGGGTTGTTTGATAGATGGCTCTGCTAGCTCTTCCACGAATACTTCTGGTGGTACCTTTGCTCTGTCTGACCCCAGTTTGGCCAGTGTATTGGGTGCCACGTTTAAGTCCCTTAGGACGTGGTGGATTTCTAGTCCTTGGAAAATTTTCTCCAATCTTCTTACTTCTGCACAGTAGGCTCCCATGTTGTCTTTTGTGCAATCCCACTCTTTGTTGACCTGATTGATTACAACCGCTGAATCGCCATATATTAACAACCTTTTGATTGCCAAGTGGTTGGCTACTCGTAGTCCGTGTATCAAAGCTTCATACTCTGCTTCATTATTTGTTGCTTGCCACAGGATTTGGAGAACATATTTGAATTGTTTTCCTTTGGGTGATATGAATAGGACCCCTGCTCCGGCCCCTCCCAGTTTGAGTGAGCCATCAAAGTACATCTTCCAATGATCAGTAATTGCTTCGGGTTGTTTTTGGTTGAGTTCTGTCCATTCGGCTAAGAAGTCACTTAGTGCCTGTGATTTGATGGTTGTCCTTGATTGAAATTCTATATTTAGAGCTCCGAGTTCTACTGCCCACTTTGATATCCTTCCTGTTGCATCTCGATTGTAGAGTATGTCGGCTAGTAGAAATTTAGTTACCTCTGTAATCTTGTGTTCGTGAAAATAATGCCTCAGCTTCCTTGATGAGATGAGGATTGCATATAGTAGTTTTTGCACGTGTGCGTATCTGACTTTTGATTCTGTCAATACTTCGCTTACGTAATATACCGGTCTTTGCACTTTATAAATGTGTCCGGGTTCTTCTCTTTTCACCACGATGGTTGTGCTGACCATGTTCTTGGTTGCCAAGATGTATAATAACATGTCTTCTTTCTTGTCTGGTGGTACTAGTATAGGTGATGAGGCTAGGTATTCTTTGAGTTTTTGAAAGGCTTGATCTGCATGTGCCGTCCACTCGAATTTGCCCGTTTTCTTGAGTAGTTTGAAGAAAGGTATTCCTTTTTCGCCTAAGCGAGATATGACTCTGTTCAATGCTGACCCGTTAGCTTCTGAATGTCCTTGATTTTCTTTGGTGGCTCCATATCCATGATGGCTTTGATTTGTTTTGTGCTTGCTTCAATTCCCCGATTGCTCACTAGAAATCCGAGTAGTTGTCCTAATGGTACTCCGAATACACATTTGTTTGGATTGAGCTTCCACTGCCATCTTTTTAGATTTGTAAATATCTCTTTTAAAACTTCTATTAGCTTGTCGGGTTCTTGGGTCTTGATTACCACATCATCCACGTAGGCTTCTGCGTTTCTTGCAATTTGATCGCCCAAGCATGTTTGTATTGCTCTTTGATACGTCGCTCCCGCGTTCTTTAATCCGAAAGGCATTGACTTGTAGCAATATGCTCCGAAGGGTGTGACAAAAGATGTCTTGCTTTGATCTTCTTCTCTGAGGGAGATTTGATGATATCTGGAGTAGCAATCTAGAAAAGATAGTAGAGCTGCTCCTGCCGTTGAGTCGATTACTTGATCAATTCTTGGCGGGCTGTATGGGTCCTTTGAGTAGTGTCTATTGAGGTCGGTGTAATCGATGCACATGCGCCGCTCTGTCGAGTTCTTTTTCTCCACGAGCACCTTTGGGTTTGCTAGCCGATCTGGGTTGATTATTTCTCACGATGAACCCGGCTGCCATGAGTTTTGTGAGTTCTTTTTTGATTGCTTGCTTTTAAATGGGTGCGAATCTTCGTAACTTTTGTTTGATGGGTTTAGAACCCTTGTTGACATCAATTATGTGCTCAGCCAAATCTCTTCGGACTCCTGGCATGTTAGCTGGCTTCTAGGCAAAGATATCTTTGTTGTCCCTAAGAAATTTAGTGAGTGCGAGTTCCTATTTGGGGTCGAGTTCTGCGCTGATAGTCACCGTCTTCTCTAGGTCACCCGTTTGGAGGTCGATCTTCTTTGTTTTCACTTCTGTTGGTGTAGTAAAGCTTTTGTTCGGCTTCTTTGTTGGTATCTCTGTTTCTTGTGGGTTCATCTCAGCTGCTAATGTTGCAATCTGCCATCCTTCTTGCAAGTCTTGAATCTTTTTGGAAATTTGAATTGCTTGTACATCGTATTCATAACCCTTCTTGAGATCTCCTTATAATGATATAACTCCTATTGTTGTTGGCATCTTGAGTAGTAGGTATGGGTAGTGTGGGACTGCCATGAATTTGGTTATTGCTGGTCGCCCTAGGATGGCATGATAGCTTGAATCAAAATCTGCCACTTCGAATTTGATGAACTCGGTTTTGTACTTTTCCTTTGTGCCGAACGTAACAGGTAATGTGATTTGCCCCAGGGACATTGCTGCTCTTCCGGGTACTATTCCGTAGAATGGTGTGCTTGTTGGTGTTATCATCCCCTCGTAGTCTAGGTTCATCTTTTTCAGGGTTTCTGAAAAAATGATGTTTAGTCCTGCTCCTCCATCGATCAATATTTTGGGTACAATGATGCCTGCAATTGTTGGTGCAAGAACCAATGGGTAACAACCTGTGTTCGCTGCGCTTGTCCACTGATCTTCTCGTGTAAAGTTGATTGGGTATTCGGACCAGTCTAGATATCTTGGGGTTGCGGGTTCTGCCGCCATGATCGCTCTGTGTGCCAGCTTTTGCTGTTGCTTACTTCTTGCTCCGGGTACTCCAGAGAATATTACGAGAATTTTTTGTGTTGCTTCTTGAAAATCCCCTTCGGCCTTCTTTTCTTCTTGCTTTGGCTCGTCGTGCCTTTTTTCCGTGTTGTTGTTGTATCTGTCTTCTCTTTTGTACCGATTGATGAAGTCGTAACACTCTTTGAGATTGTGGTTTTGCCTTGGGTGCATATAGCATCTTTCATTTTCGAAATCCTCAAATTGCTTGTTCTTTGTTGCTCTTCTTTCTTGGTAAGTCATCTTTGTTGTTGTTGTTGTTGTACCTTCTTTTATTATCGGTGGCTACCACCACGTTGTCTTTGTCTTGGCCTCTTGTCATTATACCTATTGTCTTGTCTTCCTCTTCTTTCGTAGTTATCTCTCGTTGTGCGGGAATCTTACGTGGGTTCTTTCCTCCGATGATATTAATTTTTCTACGAGTTCTTTTGAACTCTTCGTTTGTTTTTGGATCTTCGGTGCAGAAATCTTTGAATTGCCATCTTGCTATGATGCCATTGCTGAAAGCTTCAATTACTTCTCGATCAGTGATGTCATGTACTTGGGCTCTTGGTTCTCCAAACATTCTGTAGTATTCTCTGAAAGTTTCTCCCGGGTTCTGCTTTAATGACTTTAATTCTGCTAGGGTTATTGGGTGTGTGATGATCCCGGCAAAGTGGTCGCAGAATGCTGCTTGTAAATCTCTCCAGTCTCTAATTGACCCGGTCCTCGGCTGTCGAACCATTGGAGTGGTAAAGCTTCGAGTGCCATTGGGAAAAATAGAGCCTTGAGGTCATCATCTCCGCCGGCCAACTCGATGGATTGAGAGTAAACTCGAGCCATTGTTTGGGTTCTTCTTTCCCATTGTACTTAGAGTGGTTTGTTGGTTTGAAGTTCTCAGGGGTAGCTTTAGTGTTTGCAATCTCCTGCGAAACATGGGAATGCGTCGTAGCTTTCCCTTCTTCGTAGTCGGGTGATGGTGATCTTCTATACCTTGGTCATTTTCTCTCAGTATTCGATTCGCCTTGCCCTTCATCCCGATTGTTCATCCTTGCTCTATTCTTGTCTTCTTTGGGTTGGTTGCAGGCGGGTTCTTTCAGTTCTTGGTTTTGGACGCATCGCGTGGTTGTTTGCTTCCATCCTTTGGTTGCTACTTGCAGCTGGGCCCATCCTGGTAAAAATTGATTTTCGAGGGGGTTCTTCTTGTCGGTTGTCATTTCCGAGTTGTTTATCGCGGATATTGGCGTTCTTGGGTTCTTGCTCTCTCGGCCCTTTTTGGGCCGCCTTTTTTCTCTTCTTGCGCTCTCTTCAATGATTCGAGTTCTCTGGTTAGTTCTTGGATCTTGTCCTGCTTGTTTTCCTCGGCTTCTTCTGTATCCGCCTTCTTCTTGTTGTAGGCTATGAGTTCCGTCTTGTACTTGTCCCATACTTGCTTCTTCCGCTTCGCTTTGCTCCTTCTGCTAGCCCTTCGTTTGTTTCTGCTCAACATGGCTTGTTTTTGTTCTTCGCTTTCTTCATCATCCGTCTTTTCATCTACCGTTATCTTGGCTTCTTCTTCATCTGGAGTGTATATCTGGTATCTTGGGTGATGTCAATATCTCATGTTTCCTTCTGCGAGGTGCTGGTTCTTCTCCTCCTGAGCTGACGATTTCAGTAGATGAATATCCGAGTTCTTTCCCTTCCTGATAGGGTAGTTCTTCATAGTACTCGTTGGGTTGCGTTCTTCTAGTTGAAAAAGAACCCAGCCAGTGTACGATGCAGTCTTCTTTCGTCACGGTCATAACTAAACCTTCTTGTGCTCCTTTTAGCGTGAAATTTTTCACAATCTAGTCTGCCTTTCTTCTCTGGCCTTGATGGTTGTGGGCTAGAGTAATTGGCTTCACAGAGTTGTTCTTGTTCTTTCACCCATGGAACGGGCATTCGCACGGCTTCTTGATGAATTCTTGTACTATGGTTGCTGAGTCGCGGAGTCCGTATGGGAGTGCGTTCGGGATCTTGATCAACGTTTTGGAGTTGGAAATGGCTCTCGCCTTCTTCTCCGAGTCGGTTTCGTATCCATCATCGTCCGATTCCTGAGTTGGATCAGAAGTTGAGAGTGCTGCTAGCTTTTTGACGAGTTGAGATTCCTCCATTGGGTCGACTTCGAAGTCGTCAAGTTCTGGTTCCTTGATCAGACGGCTCTGGAGCTTGCCTTCACCATCTGCCTCGCAGATCCAGGACCCGAAGACGAAGGTTGTTCCCTTCGAAAAACTCATCTTGAAGGTGTGGTCCGCCGAGCTCATGAGAAAAATTCACCGAGAGCCCCTACCTGGCACGCCAGCTGTTGATGTTTTATCATCGATTGCCTACCACGGGGGTACCCGAGACAGTTGTTCGAGCTACGACGAATTGAAACATGGCGGTTTTGGCAACGAGACAAACAGGATGAACGGTTTTTATACTGGTTCGGGCCTTTGACTCGAGGTCAAGTAATAGCCTTTACGTCTAGTCGGCGTTAGCCTTGTTGCGTCGTGTTGATGAGTATTGTGTTGGTTCTGTTTACAAGGGGTACCCTCAGCCGCCCTTTATAGCTCAGGGCCGGCTGCGGGTTCTTTGATTCCTAGTCGGATTCAGGGAACGAGTCCTAAACTGAGAGTTTTGTCCTCTTGCCTGTTACAATCCGGCTAGGATATGGAAATTACACGTAGTACTGCTTCTCGTCTTGGTCTCGAGGTGGGCCCGTCGGCCGGGCCCATCGTCTTGTATTCCTTATCCATAGAGGACCCGTGGGGTCTCCTATCGATAGTGGCACTCAGCAAAGCTTGTATCTTTGCCGAGTGCCACATGATTTGGCACTCGGCAAAGGGCGCGGCCCATACTTAAACAAAATTCCCTCTCGCACGCGCTCGCCGCACAACACACACACTCACACGCCGCCCGCCGCCCGCCGCCACAGCTCCTCCGCGCCACTGCCGGACCGCCGCGCGGCCCCGCCCCTGGCGCCACGCACGCACACCCCGCCCGCCCGGAGCTCGCCGCGCCAGCCCATGCCCGTCCGCGCCCCCCGCCCCCGCCCGCCACCCCCACGCCGCCGCCCGCGTAGCCACCACCGCGCACGCCGCCGCCGCTCCGCCGCGGAGGCCTGCCCGTCCGCACCGCCCTCACCCGCCCGTGCCACCCCCGCCCTGGGCGCCACTCCGCCGCCCCCGCAGCCGCTGTCCTGGCCTAGCCACAGCCGGCTTGGAAGAAGGAAGGGGGAGGAGGTACCAGTTGGAAAAGGAAGAAAAAGGAAGGAGGAGGAGGAGGAAGAACGAAGAAGGAAGAAGAAGAAGGAAGAGGAAGAAGGGAGAAAAAAGAGGAGGAAAAAGGAGAAGAAAAAGGAAGAAGAAGGAGAAGAAGGAGAAGGAAGAAGGAGGAGGAGGAGAGGAAGAAGGAGGAGAGGAGGAGAAGGGGAGAGGGGGAGAAGGAGGTGCCTCGGCCATCTTCTCCGCGTGTCCGTCACGCCGACGCCCCGACCATCATTGAACCGGCTACGAGAGCAAGGTATATCAACCCCTTCTGTACTTGTCGGCCTTCGTGCCGTTGTTCTTATCGGCCTTCGTGCCATTGTGATGTTGACCTTCGTGCCACTGTGCTTATCGGCCTTCGCACCATTGTTTCTTGTAGGTTTTGGAAACCTCCCCGTGCAGGGGAGGTGCTCTCGAAATTTTGAACTTATAGTCTTGTGTTTCTTCTTTTGCAGAGCAGGACCTATCGAAGGTGACCCGCTACTGCCCCGCTTGCCAGACTTCACCGACACCCTAGGTATAAATCACCTCTCTTCCTTATAGTTGTCGTAGATCGCGTGACCCAGTTAGGCGTCTCCCGTCCGAAAGAGAAACGGTCATTGGTATGCGGATCTTTGCATATCTGCGACCGTATCTCTTTCGGATTGTCCACGTTTTTTGGAAAGCCCGTGGATGCGTAGATGGGTTAGCTTTTATGTTTTGCTCCCGTCCGAGTCGGAGTTTCGGCAGCACCTCACCGTTGTTCTCCGGATACACACTCTCCCTGCCAGGACGTGTATCGAGAGAACAGCGGGGAGGTGCTGCCGAAATTCTGTCTCGGATAGGAGTAGAGCATGGAAGCTAACCTTATCTACGCATCCTCGGGTGGGATTAGGACCTATCCTTCACCTATTAGATGGTAGGAACGTCGTGTAGATGCAATTGCTAGTTTTATTACTCGCTTACATATGTGTGTGACAGAGGATGGATAACCGTGAGTGGATGTACATGGGCTACGCAAGTAAGAGCCATGAATGGGTTAGGGGGACCGATGCTTTCCTGGAGCATGCATTTGGATTGGCTGCTAAAGGGTTGAGTCAAATGCCGTGTCCCTGCAGCAAATGTGAGAATAACAAAAGAAAACGAAAGAATCAGGTGGTGAAAGATCTTTACAAGCACGGATTCGTTCCAAACTATACCCGCTGGATCTACCATGGTGAAGGCGATCATATTAGAGAGGAGGTGGTGAGACCACGCCTTGAGGAGTATGATGGAGATGCCGGGATGGCAGACATGATGGCAGACTTTCACGATGCACGGTTCATTGAAGGATTGGAGGAGCTTCCAGAGGAAACCGCAAAGGCGTTCTATGTCATGCTGGATTCGGCACAGAAGCCCCTTCACGAGAAGATAATGGTTTCGCAACTGGATGCCATTTCATGCCTAATAGCATTGAAGTCACAATTGAACCTGAGTCGAGACGGCTTCGATGCCATGTTGATAGTTTTAGGCAAACTGCTTTCGGAGGGTCACATCCTACCAAAGAACACGTACGAGTCACAGAAACTCCTTCATGCACTTAGATGCCGTATGAGCCGATCCATGCTTGTCTGAACGGGTGCGTCCTATTTAGGGGAGATCACGAGAAAGCAATGCACTGTCCAAAGTGCAAAGCCTCTAGGTTTGTGGAGGTAGATGGTAGTGATGGCAAGAAGAAACAGTCTAAGATCCCTGAGATGGTCCTACGACACCTTCCTTTCCTACCGAGGCTCCAACGGTTGTACATGACAGAGGAGTCCACGAAACAAATGACATGCCACAAGAATGGCAAAAGATACAGTCCTGACAAGATGGTACACCCATCGGATGGTAACGCATGGAAGCACTTCGATGACATGCATCCTGGCAAAGCTATGGAGGCTCGGAATGTACGTGTAGCGCTGGCAACAGATGGGTTCAACCTATTTGGAATGATGTCGGCCCCGTACACTTGTTGGCCCGTGTTCATGATCCCCCTCAATCTTCCCCCCGACATCATGTTTGAACCCAAGAATGTGTTCTTGTCGCTGATAATACCTGGACACCCGGGCAATAATATGGGTGTGTTCATGGAGCCAGTGTGGGATGAATTGCAAGATGCTTGGGAAAAGGGGGTACTGACATACGACTGAGCTACAAAGAAGAACTTCATAATGCATGTGTGGTACCAGTATTCAATGCATGACTTCCTGGCGTATGGCATATTCAGCGCGTGGTGTGTTCATGGGAAGTTCCCTTGCCCAATATGCAAGGCAGCTGTGATCTTCACCTGGCTAAACAAGGGTGGCAAGTATTGTTCGTTCGACAAACATCATGAATTCCTGCCTGACAACCATGAATTCAGACAAGACATCAAGCACTTCACGAAAGGTGTTGAAGTCACCGACCCCATTCCTCAGATTATGAGCAGTGCCGAGGTCCTTGCTAAGATAGAGGCTCTCAAAATTGATGAAGTCAAGGGTGGTTTTATTGGATATGGTAACAAACACATGTGGACTCA
Source organism: Themeda triandra (assembly GCA_018135685.1). Taxonomy (NCBI): domain Eukaryota; kingdom Viridiplantae; phylum Streptophyta; class Magnoliopsida; order Poales; family Poaceae; genus Themeda; species Themeda triandra. The sequence continues at coordinate 163,455 of JAENPR010001266.1, read as the reverse complement.
TATATCGGGCTTGACTAGGCTCCCCTACTTCAAGCACCTTCTTCTTCCACACAACATCGATGTAATGCACACAGAAAAGAATGTCACCGAGGCACTCTGGGCAACACTCATGGACATAAATAAAAAGTCAAAGGACAATGTTAAGGCTAGACTAGACGTGGAAAAGATGTGCGATAGACCAAAGCTAGTGATGAAGTCCCATGCGCCCAGCAAGAGATGGAAAAGGGGCCCGGCCGATTACATCCAGAAAAGGGCGGATAGGAAGGAAGTACTGCAGTGGATCAAGACGTTACTGTTCCCTGATGGGTACGCGGTGAATCTGAGTAGGGGAGTGAACTTGCAGACTATGAAAGTCTTGGGGATGAAGAGTCATGACTTCCACATATGGACTGAGCGGCTCCTTCCTGCGATGACCCGGGGATACCTTCCTGAGCCAGTGTGGCGTGTCCTGGCAGTGTTGAGCTATTTCTTCCGCTAGCTTTGTGCCAAGGAGTTATCTCGGGACATGATTGCTAACCTGGAGCATGCTACGCTTCTGTTGCTCTGCAAGTTGGAGATGATATTTCCACCCGGCTTCTTCCTGTCGATGCTGCATCTGATTTTGCGCCTACCGCACGAGGCACGGTTGGGGGCCGTGCAGGCCCATTGGTGCTATCCAATCGAGAGGTGACTAAAGGTTCTTCGGAAAAGTGTAGAAATAAAGCCAAAATTGAGTCTTCCGTGGCAGAGGCATTCATTCTGGAGGAGGTGTCGAACTAGACAACGGCGTACTATACTGAGACCCTTCCCAGCGTGCACAATCCAACCCCTCATTACAACGCCGACGAGAGTTCATCGAACCTCAGCCTTTTTCAAAGGGCAACTCGGAAGAGGAACCGCAGGTACCCATAAGAACTTGCCCCATGGTGAGTGGCGCACTATCATGCTCTATGTATTGTTAAACCTTGAAGAAGTGACTCCATATTAGAAGTAAGTTCTCAATGAGCTTGTTACATACGCCGTCACTATCCTCCACCTATCGATCCGACCCCCTTGTTTCTTGTTTTTTCAGGGAATTTATTAATGAATACTGGAGACGGAATAGGGCTCCTTCCTCTCAAGAAGAAGACCATCTTCTCAAATATGGTGTGCCCAATTTTATTTCTTGGTTCTGTACAAAGGTACCATCCAACTAAGCTCGTTCCAACTTTGAGATTCCACTTTGCTCCTAGGAGCGAGTAATGTAACGATCTACTTGGCCTCACCTTGCAGGCCCGCACGGATGCGGAAATGAGTGATGAATTGAAACAGTTGGGCAGTGGCTTCCCCCGTAGGGTCAAGTCATTCACCGTTTATGATGTGAATGGCTATCGCTTTGACACGAGAAGCTACGAGGAGAGTCGGCCCAACCGAAGCACCACGTGCACCGGAGTTCGTACGCCCAGCATGGATGAGCGCGACTATTACGGCATAGTCGAAGAAATATACGAGCTCAACTTTGAGGGTCCCAAAGCTCTTAATCCAGTGGTATTCAAATGCCATTGGTTCGATCCTAATGTCACAAGAAGAGACCCTAAGATTGGGCAAGTCGAAATTCGATAGGATTCCGTCTATAAAGGAGAGGATGTCTATATTGTGGCTCAAGAGGCCACGCAAGTTTATTATCTCCCATGGGCATGCCAAAAAGACGAGAAGCTTGCGGGTTGGTACCTTGTGCACTTGGTATCGCCGCACGGTAAAGCGCCTGTCCCAAATGATGATGATTACAACTTTGACCCAAACACAGATAGCGGAGAGTTCTATCAACCTGAGGGGCTAGAAGGGAGTTTGGAGATAGACATTCTTTCGCTGATGGGCATGGAAGTAGACAACGACATCGATGAGGACGAGGGTGATGAGGCGTAGGATGCTAAGGACTTACAAATGCTTGAGCGATGGAGGATGGAGCGTCATGGAGTTGTTGAGGATGATGTAGATGATGAGGACGATGTAGATGATGAGGACGATGGAGATGATGCCCGACACTTAAGAGAGCTCAACAATATTGATAGTGATCACGACAATAGTGATCGTGATGACAACATGCCAGCCACTACCGTTCGTGGAGATAATTTCTAATTCATGTAACACTATATTGTTATTATTATTACCTTGCAATTATGTTTTGTTCATTTTGCATTTCTTTACAAGTACTTGTCATTTATTTGTGCTAATTGGTTTAATCTTTGTCATTGCAGGCACTCGACAAAATGCCAGGCGGAAGGCGGCAGCAACGACAGGGGGTCACCTCGGTCTACCAGAAGGACCGCTCGTCCACCGCCGACGAGGAGCAGCCGACTACCGACGAGGAGCAGCCGTTGGTGGAGCCGTCGATGAGTAGGGGGAGGAGTCCCAGCGGACGTCGCCCGTCGATGAGGAGGCTGCAGTTTCGTCTCGACCTGACGCCCCAGCATGGGGTGACGACGACGACGACCGGAAGTTCCTCTTCCTCATCGGCCTCGGACCACGGGGGCGAGGCGACTCCAGGGGAGACGCCTTCCTCAGGATTGAGCAAGGTCTACTCACGTGGGCCCTCGTCCCTCCCTTCAGCACCGCTCGTGCCTTCCCGCCGCCCGGTGATTTGACCCTGCAGTGACAAGTAAGTAACCATTGATGTTTTCACTACTTGTTCATATGACATGTTGAAAATCGAACTTCAGACTAACAATTCTTCTTAATGACTCGTACAGTAACTGCACGATTGTGAGTGGACGGGGCAATTCACGCCATGTCAACGACATCCAGAGCCTCCTGATTTGAAAGCACTACCCTGGCAGGGTCACCCATGCGAGGGTGACAGGGCCGCCCTGGTCGTGGGAGCACTTCGCCAGCGTCTCGGACACCGACCATGGCACCCTTGCGAGCAAGATCAAGAATGAATTTTGGGTCACCCTTGCGAGCAAGATCAAGAACGAGTTTTGGGTGAGTCTTCATCGCACAGCATTGCTCAATACTACGCATTCGTTGGACGTTCTTGAAATAATGAAATGATACATGATGTCTGTATGCAGGCCTTCTTCACGTGCGAGGAGGGGAAACAGGCCCAGGCAGCGCGAGTGCAGGACAAGGTTTGCAGAGAGTGACTCAAGGACCTGTACCATGAGGCGCATATCCAGTGCATCATCAGCTACAATGGCGACGTGCTTGGCCGGGTATTGAGGAAGAAGGAAGCCAGGGAGATGATGCTCCAGAGGAAGACCGACCTCACCAGGGAGCAGTACCACCAGGTAAGTAGGAAACATTCATTCTGATTCCTTCCATGAAAAATAAGTAGGCTTCAATTCATCTTCTAACATGTCAAATACTTGATGTCATGCAGATGTGTCCGGAGTGATGCTCCAAGTACATGGACTGCTGGGTGGACATTGTGGATAAGTGGCTCTCGGAGGAGTCATACCAGCAGCGCAGAGGCCGTCAAAAGTGCCACATGGAGATGCAAGGGCCGTCACACCACCAAGGGAACCAGCCCCTCCCAGTGTTCATGGAAAGATGGGTACGCTTCAGTTGATTTATTTATTCTAGTGCTCAATTGTCATTACTTGTAATCATCTTTGTGTTTTCCTCGCAGTCCCAGTCGCATGGTGGCCAGGACATCAACGAGTTCATGGGGTATGCCCTAGCTCATAAGGGCCCAGCGACAGCGGCGGACAACATCTACAACCCGGCGGACGGGGCCGACGCGTACACCAACCTGAGCGTCTACCCCAAGCTTGCCGAGTACACCTCGACGGGTCGCACGCGCCATGGGGAGGACTTCGATCCGGCCACCCAGCCCCTGGATACAGACCTCGTGATGAGGTTGGGAGGAGGGAAGCAGCACGGCCGGTACTGGATGGCCAACAGCGCAATCGAGTAGTCCTCTATTCCCAGACTGAGCCAGATTTGAGAAAGGAGCACGAGCTCCTCCGACGTTCCCATAGCACCTCGGCAGCCGAGCTCCACGCAGATGATGGCGGCATTTCAGGTAAGTACAGTTTTATTCGTCGTTCACTGGTTTTACACATGTACTTTGCCTTTGCATTGTTTAAACCTTGCGGGTGTAATATTGCAGGCCCAGTTTTATTCCAGCAGCACTCGACGCGTCAGCTAGAGGCTGTCCAGCAGCACTCGGCGCGTCAGCTGCAGGACGTGGCGACATACTTTCAGGGCCTTCAGATCCCGGGTTTGGTCCTGCCTCCGTTGCCTCCCTCGCTATTCGCTCCACCCCCTCCTCCTAGTCCTACAGGGACTCCGCTAAGTATATATGGTTGTTTATTGCTTTAGCTTGTGCGGCCATCCTGCAGGTACTAATGAGATCGCTTCTCCTTTGTGCAGGCATAGTCGGCGGGTTCGAACCCGACTCCTCCAGGTGGCCCTTCTCACAGCACGGGTGGCCGATTGGCCCGACTCCACAGTACACGTGGCAGGTGGCGTTCCTCTGTCTACGCAGCACGGGTACTCCGGGTGGACAGGCGACCATCTTCCGCCGCCCGGGTGGATGTTCCAGGGTGGCCCTTCGCAGCAAGGGTGGCCTTCTGGGAGCTCTTCACACTCTGGGGGCCATGGGGACCAAGGGTCGCAGTAGGTACCTCTCATTTCGCTTTTGGACTTGTGATGGTTATGTTGGACTAGTGATGGATTGGCTTCTGTGAGGGTTATGTTGGACTTATGTTGGACTAGTGATGGATTTGTATGGATGTACTTGTGATGGATGGATGGATTTGTTACGGATGAACTTGTGGATGGATTTGTGTTGAATTGTATGGATGGAATGTGATATATATGTGATATATGTGATACTGTATGGATTTGTGTTGAATATATGTGATATTGCATGGATGGAATGTGAAAAAAACTAAAAAAAAAATTTTACACAGATTTGCCGAGTGCAAACACTCGGCAAAGCTGGGGAAGTTTTTCCCAGCACAATAGCTTTGCCGAGTGCTGACACGGCACTGGGCAAAGTGACCATAAGTTTGCCGAGTGTCAGCACTCGGCAAAGATTGTTTCCAAAAAAATATCTTGCCGAGTGCTGTCGGAGCGGCACTCGGCAAAGCTTATTTTTTTAAAAAAAATAAAAACTCTTTGCCGAGTGCCTGCCACAACTCAGCACTCGGCAAAGAAACTGACAGATGACGGTGCACGTTAACTTTGCCGAGTGCTGACATGGCACTCGGCAAAGGCTTTGCCGAGTGTCCGACACGTGGCACTCGGCAAAGAATTCTTTGCCGAGTGTAAAGCAGGCTTTGCCAAGTGCGGCCTGCACTCGGCAAAGAACCAGAATCCTGTAGTGTGGAGTGCACTCTTAATAGCTTATTAGTGGCCATCAAGAAGAATTGTTGCTGAATTTATGTGGAGTGTAGGCAATATGTGATAAAAATCATCTAGATTGATGGCTCAAAGTCATTTGGGATACCGCAACACAAGCCTTAAGATGTAGTACTAGCAGTTGGAGTTCTGAGGTGTACACCAATGATTGATGTGATTTCTTCTGACTTTATCTGCTCATCATTGTACTTGCACCGATTTGTTAAAATCTGTAAACGTCAGAGCAAAGAATTAGAGAAAAGGCTCTATTTTTTTTTCTTGCTATGGGCATCTGACACAAACTGTGCTACCCTTAGAATTAGCATAATGCTCCAATTAATAAGTTGACAACGAAACAATTGACAAAATTAAGCCCCTACTTGCCCTCTCAGAGTCTGTTGGGAGCATCATGCTTGACACCATTTTTTTTTTCAAAATTTGCTTGTCTTGTCCTCACCCTGCTCCAAGTCGCGAACGATTAATAACGGCATCTTCTGGCCAGACACTTGGCAGTATCATTCGCTGACTTCTGGAGGGGACTTGGCTCCACCCTACGGTAGGTTACATTAAGACAAAATCAGAGTCAAGTTTAGAAAGTCGTCAATGAAGAAATGAAAAAAAATACATCATTTATGTACCATTTGACCAAATCTACTTGTGCCTATTTATTAAAAGCTCACAAAAAGTCTAAACACTAATTCTTTTTAATTACGGCCACTCATGCATGCTTGGCGCAGACCTCCATAGCTAACGTCTCCAATGTGCGACAGGTACACTTCAAAAGTGATCTGTTGCTCTTATTTTGTAGGATGTTCTAGAAACGAGTCCAATAATTAAGTTGCCCTAAATCTGCAAATAAGAGTATAATCATTTTTTGGTTCAAAGTTTACATAATTTCAACAAAGCCAAATAGGTCATAAAATTGCACTTGTTCGCATGCAAATTAGAGAACGCATATGTTGGTCTCTGTTTGTTGAAATCACACTCCAGATATGTCTTCTACATCTATAGGACAAACCTCGCCACATGACAACCAAAAAAATATGTTGGGTGGTTTCCTTGTCACAAAAACAACAACATCGATCATCTTATTTCCAACGTCTTCTTAATAACCAAAGAAAAATCTTGATTTCAAGTGATATTTTCAACTTCTATATTGATTTGTTTAGTGGCAAGGCAAGTAGACGGAAACTGCATCCTGCTTGAAAATTATAGTATTGTATTGATTCGGGCCGGGCGGCGAGATAACTGCAAATCGTTGAAAGATCTTATGGGGTGAATAGCCTATAAATTTTTTCTACAAAGACACTTAATCAAGGTGGTGAGTAAATAATATCGGGAAGCGAATTTTGTTCTAGCCTACAATTGTGTTGCAAGCCACCTATCCAATTCTATGCTATTGTCCCTAGATACACACCAAAAAGCTATGTCACTAAATTAATCTACTAGATGAGCAATGTACTTACAACAAGAGAGCTAAGGTACACTAACAAGATAAACAAGCTACTAGATACTATACAATTAATATATCTTGCAAGAATGTAAAGAGGGAGATTGTGATGATTATACCACCGTCAGTGTAGAGTAGAGATATGAAAACTAATCCAATCACAATCACAGTGGCGCTGTTGCTGATCTTTAATGTTCGTGTACTCGATTACTGACGCTGTTGCTCCTAGCTACACAGTACACGGTAGCAAGTACACTGAGCTCTACGGAGACGTCTACGTCTAGGCCGCCACGACGTTCACATCCAGCCATGACCAGTGCAGGTATTGCCGTCAGCATTGTGGTATGTTAATGGTCATATAATCCCATTTCTACTCTCACTTGTTCTTTGCTCGAGTCAACTGAGTTGCCACTTTTCTAGACGAGTTCATGAGAGGCGGCGAGACTAATGAGTGAACCTTTCTCGTGGCCTCTTAATAGCCTGTTGGCCAACAAGAAGAATCTGATGCTGAATTTATGTGGAGTGTTGGATGAGATGTAGGCAATATGGGATAAAAATCATCTAGATTGATGGCTCAAAGTCATTTGCGGTACCGCAACACAAGCCTTAAGATGTAGTACTAGCAATTGGAGTTCGAGGTGTACACAAATGATTGATGTGATTTCTTCCGACTTTATCTGCTCATCATTGTACTTGCACGATTTGCTAAAATTTGTAAACGTCGGGGCAAAGAATTAGAGAAAAGGCTCTATTTTTTTCTTGCTATGGGCATCGACACAAACTATGCTACTCTTAGAATTAGCATAAAACTCCAATTAACAAGTTGACAACGAAACAATTGACAAAATTAAGCCCCTAATTGCTCTCTCGAGTTCGTTGGGAGCATCATGCATGACACCACTTTTTTTTTCAAAATCTGCTTGTCTTGTCCTCACCCTGCTCCAAATCGCGAACGACTAATAACGGCATCTTCTTGCCGACACTTGGCATTATCATTCGCTGACTTCGGAGGGGACTTGGCTCCACCCTACGGTTGGTTACATTAAGACAAAATCAGAGTCAAGTTTACAAAGTCGTCAATGAAAAAAAGAAACAAAAATATATCAATTATGTACCATTTGACCAAATCTACTTGTGCCTATATATTAAAAGCTCACAAAAAGTCTAAGGACTAACTCTTTTTAATTACGGCCACTCATGCTTGGCGCAGACATCCATAGCTAACGTCTCCCATGTGCGACAAGTCCACTTCAAAAGTGATCTGTTGCTCAATTTTGTAGGATGTTCTTGAAACGAGTCCAATAATTAAGTTGCCCTAAAAATACTCTGCAAATAAGGGTATAATCATTTTTTTTTGGTTCGAAAGTCACATAATTTCTACAAAGACAAATAGGTCATAAAATTGGAATTGTTCGCACGCAAATTAGAGGATGCATATGTTGGTCTCTGTTTGTTGAAACCACACTCCGCATATATCTTCTACATCTATAGGACAAATCTCGCCACATGACAATCAAAAACATATGTTGGGTGGTTTCCGTGTCAAAAAACAACGACATCGATCATCTTATTTCTAACGTCTTCTTAATAACCAAAGGAAAATATTGATTTCAAGGGGTATTTTCAACTTCTATATTGATTTGTTTAGTGGCAAGGCAAGTTGATGGAAACTGCATGCTGCTCGAAAGTTATAGTATTGTATTCGGCGGCGCGAGAGATAAATGCAAATCGTTGAAAGACCTTATGGGGTGAATAGCCCACAAAATTTTTCTACAAAGACACTTAAGCAAGGTGGTTAGTAAATAATTTCAGGAAGCGAATTTTGTGCTAGCCTACAATTGTGTTGCAAGCCACCTATCCAATTCTATGCTACTGTCTCTAGATACACACCAAAAAGCTATGTCACTAAACTACTCTACTAGATGAGCAATGTACTTACAACAAGAGAGCTAAGCTACACTAACAAGCTAAACAAGCTACTAGATACTATACAATATATCTTGCAAGAATGTAAAGAGGGAGATTGTGATAATTATACCACCGTCGGTGTAGAGTAAAGCTATCAAAACTAATCCAATCACAATCACAGTGGCGCTGTTGATGATCTTTAATGTTCATGTACTCGACATCGACGGTTGTTCCTAGCTACACAAGGTACGGTAGCAAGTACACCGAGGTCTACGGAGACGTCTACGTCTAGGCCGCCACGACGTTCACATCCAGCCATGACCAAGGGTATTGCCGTCGGCATTGTGGCATGTTAATGGTCATATAATCCCATTTCTACTCTCACTTGTTCTTTGCTTGAGTCAACTGAGTGGCCTCTTCATAGCTTATTAGTGGCCATCAAGAAGAATCTGATGCTGAATTTATGTGGAGGGTTGGATGAGATGTAGGCAATATGTGATAAAAGTCATCTATATCGATGGTTCAAAGTTATTTGGGGTACCGCAACACAAGCCTTAAGATGTAGAACTTGCAATTGGAGTTTTGAGGTGTACACAAATGATTGATGTCATTTCTTCTCGACTTTATGTGCTCATCATTGTACTTGCACCGATTTGTTAAAATCTGTAAACGTCAGGGCAAAGAATTAGAGAAAAGGCTCTATTTTTTTCCTTGCTATGGGCATTTGACACAAACTGTGCTACCCTTAGAATTAGCATAATACTCCAATTAACAATTTGACAATGAAACAATTGACAAAATTAAGCCCCTACTTGCTCTCTCGAGTTTGTTGGGAGCATCATGCATGACACCATTTTTTCTACAAAATTCACCCTGCTCCAAGTCGCGAACGACTAATAACGGCATCCTCTAGCCAGACGCTTGGCTGTATCATTTGCTGAGTTTTGGAGGGGACTTAGCTCCACCCTACGGTAGGTTACATTAAGACAAAATCAGAGTCAAGTTTACGAAGTCGTCAATGAAGAAATGTAAAAAAAATACATCATTTATGTACCATTTGACCAAATCTACTTGTGCCTATATATTAAAAGCTCACAAAATGTGTAAGCACTAATTCTTATTAGTTACAGCCACTCATGCTTGGCGCAGACCTCCATAGCTAACGCCTCCAATGTGCGGCAGGTCCACTTCAAAAGTGATCCCTTGCTCTCATTTTGTAGGATGTTCTAGAAACGAGTCCAATAATTAAGTTGCCCTAAAAATAATCTGCAAATAAGGGAATAATCATTTTTTTGTTTCAAAAGTCACATAATTTCTACAAAGCCAAATAGGTCATAAAATTGCACTTGTTCGCATGCAAATTAGAGAACGCATATGTTGGTCTCTGTTTGATGAAACCACACTCGAGACATATCTTCTACATCTATAGGACAAATCTCGCCACATGACAATCAAAAAAATATGTTGGGTGGTTTCCTTGTCACAAAAACAACGACATCGATCATCTTATTTCCAATGTCTTCTTAATAACCAAATGAAAATCTTGATTTCAAGGGGTATTTTCAAATTCTATACTGATTTGTTTAGTGGCTGTTGACGGTAGTTAAGTATTATTTTTAACCGTCAACATAGCATGAAAAAGGATCTAAATATAAATACTATCTACATATAGGGGTTACACTAACAGAATTCCACGAGTTTTGGTGAATATCTATTTCTGTAGGAGGTTATCAGGAAAGAACCAAAGGAGGCCCACATGTCAGATTTATATAGAGAGAAACGAGCTACGTATACAAAAAGAATAATCTAGAAGACTCGGGAAGGCGACCCTCCGGAGGGGAGGGCCCATAGTCAGATGACCTGGGCGCCCGCCCCCCTTGGGCGGCCGCCCACCTGCTCCACCAATCAGGTGCGAGCTCATGGATCCTGTCTCCACCGCCTTTGAGAATCCATAATAATCGTTCATCAAGGTCGGTTTGATCCGAGGGCTGTGGTGCTTCCTAGAGGACTATATAAGCAGGGCAACCTGGCCCCAGGAGAAACCCTAATTCATTCCAAGATACAGAGCTTTCATCTGAGAAGCCCCAGAGCCACCATCTCAATTAGATCTCTATAGTTTAGTAGCATAGCTACATAGGATTAGAACTAGAAGGAGGCAAGCATCGCTTGGTTTTCGGATCTGTCAAGAGATTACTTGGTAAATCTCTCCTACTTCTATATTCGTTCCCGCGTTATTCATCTAGTTCATCATTGCTATGAATATGACTTTAGTCTATTCTATCATATTGGATATGACTTTGCTCTATTTGATTATGTTCTTAATTATATTGTTCTTAGTCTACATTGATTATATGTTTGGCATAGTTAGATTAGAATTATATTCAAGTTTAGGATCGTATAGCGCTTGCTCATTGATATCATGGGTGAGTGGTAAATATTGTGTAGGCGTGGTGTCTATACCATATTTTCCTATGATTGCACCCTATATTCCGGACCGTGAGGTAGATCGCGGGAGTGACAGTCCTATTGAGTCATTCGCAGTCCTCCTCCCGAGTATAAGGCAGGTAGAACACAACTATTACAGGGAATTGATTGCTATGTTCTTCATCTTCCTTCGTAATATCCCTATGCGTAGATATAACCTTCTCTTGCTATGATTCCCATGTGTAATTGCACTAATCATTTTATGCTTTGACCTTATAGTTAGAATAACTTAGGATTTATCCTCGTAGTTCATCCTAATTCCATGCTAGTGCTATAAGCTTAGAGTAATCTTTTGAGATGTTTATCATTTATTATGTGGCTATGTGCTTATCATTTATCCTTTATCATTCATATATATACTATTTATCTTGTGACATTTACCCTGTATGAGGAGATAGATAAAGATATGGTTATACTCTCCATTACCACATGCAGTGATGCTATTGCTCATTATCCTTAGCGTTCCCTTCCTAGTGGTAAAAATATAAATAACGATACCTGGATTACTCCTGGCTAAAATACTACATCGGTATTTTCTGTGCGCTTACGGATTTCATATTCATTCTAGAGGAGCATTTACATTTATTAATACCAGCATTTTTGGCGCCATGCGGGGGATGACAACCTAGCACTAAGTGGCGCTAGAAATGTCAATAAGCATTTTTGGCGCCATGCTGGGGATGACAACCTAGCACTAAGTGGCGTTAGAAATGTCAACAGTGCAAGGCAAGTTGATTCAGAAGATGCTTATACATTAGTTATATAGTAAGATCTATTGCAACACTTACTTACATGTTGGTAACACATACTAATATCCATTACAAAGTTGCAACGCATAATGATGGACTATGGTAACACTTATATGTTTTTGTACAAACCATCGGCGGACTACTTCTATGTTTTGTTGCAACATATTGATTTACTTTCTTGCAACATATTGATTTACTTTGTTGCAACACTTATATGTGTTGCAACACATACAAAATTTATTTATTTACAATGAGTATCATCCACATAATTTATGACACAATTTTTGTTCACGGTACATGTAGTTCGTATGGGAGATAAATTTAAAAGGAAGGACTAGCACCAGGACATCTGGCCCTGAGTCCGCGTCCAGACGCTGCTTCCACGTGCGCCTGCATCTCATCTCGCGCCCCGAGCCTCGGGTCCTGCTTCGCATCCCGCGCCGGCCCCCACCTCCATGCCCCGCATCGTATCCCACGCAGGCCCCCACCTCCCATGTCCCGCATCGCATCCCGCGCCGGCCCCCACCTCCATGCCCCGTGCATGCGTCCGAACACAGCACCTCCGGACGCAAACACCCCCGCCCCAACCCAACATTGGGGCGAGGCTAGGAAGCAAAGGGAGTGGAGGGAGAGGAGAGGGCGAGGCATAGCGAGCACAGTAGGAGCTAAGAAGCCCTGCCCCATGCTGCTGTCGCCAGTCACAAGAGCCATGGTAACATGTATACTGCAACATCTTGAAATCGATTGTTGCAACAGTAAAAAAACATGTTGCAACATCTCAAAATCGACAATTACAACATCTTAAAAATTGATGGATGCAACATCTAAAATCTATTGTTCCAACATCTAGGAAAAATACGTTACAACATCTAAAATCGACAATTGTAACATAAGAAAAACATGTTGCAGCATCTTAGAAATCGACAGTTACAACATAAAAACAAACATATTTCAACATCTTAAAATCGATTGTTTCAACATTCAAAACTCACATGTTACAACATCTCAAAAAATTGACAGTTGCAAACATTTTAAATTGACAGTTGCAGATATCTTAAATTGATAGTTGCAACATCTAGAAAAACATCTCAAATCGATTGTTGCAACACCGCAAAAAAGCTCCAGCTGTGAGATAAGGGAAAGAGGGGAGGCACATAGATTGGGGGCGCAGTTGGGGTGCAGATCGAGCTGCTGCGTGGAGGAGACCGCCATTCTGCTAGATCTGCGACATGCTCCATGGATCCTCCATGGGAAGGTCACTCCTCCATGACATAACACTATGAGTGATGCTATGTCATGTAGTTTACACCCCACAACCCTACCATGTTAGCGTAATTAGTTGCATGACATCATGTCTCATCATCATCTTATTTCAACACTTATCTTTTATTCAAGTTAATTACTTTGTAATCCACTTTGTGATTTGGAGTTATTTGGTTCTTTTGTATTGATTAATCAAATCAACAAAAGTATGCAAAATATATACAATATGTTATCGGAAATAATATCCTAAATAGGCCTATGACCCCATATGACCACCATGACACTTTGTACAAATTACAAACATAATACAATCAAAAGAATACATATATCACTTGACCAAAAACTCATAAGAAAAAGAAAACAGAAAAGAAAAAGTGAAACAAATGGCAAATGCCATTTCGGCCCAAGATCAAGCCGCCGGCCTGCAAACCCCCTCTCCCTCTTCTTTTCTTTTCAGCTGCGACGGCCCAGTCGGCCCGCTGGAGTCCTTTCTTTCCTTTTCATTTTCTTCCTCCTCGCCAGCCCAAACCGACCAGCCGGCCCGCTGGTGCTTTCCTCCTCTTTCAGATCAAGCCGGCCCATCTCCCTTTTCCATTCTCCACGCCGGCCTAGCCCAACAGCGCGGCCCGCTCGACTCGCATGAAGACAAAGCCAGCCCTCAGCGGCTGACGGCCCGACCCCGCGCTGGCCCCCGCATGTCATAAGCCACTTTTCCCCTCGCCTCCTCTGCTTTCGACCGCGAGCGGGAAAACTTCACCGCCAAGCCGAATCCCTCGCCTCGGATTCGATTCCTTGGCTCGGGTGCATCCACGTCGACGTGACGCCAGCTGGGGGCAGACAATGCCTGACAGAAGCGCACCACGCCGTGGGGATTTCGTGCTCGCGCGCCAACGGCCGTGCCCGCGCACATGCCACTGTTCCCCACTACGCTCCCCCTTTGATTCCTTGGCTGAGAAGGCGAATTGGAGCGCGCCACCGTCCACCCTCGCTGCCAGCCAGGTCCCACCGACCTCTGGACGCTCCTCGACCCTCCGATCGGCGCGAACGCTGTGGATGGACGCCGCCCACCAAGCCTTGCGCCGCAGGCCTATAAATACGACATCCCCTGCGCCCTAGGTTTTCCCAGTCCGCGCCGCCGCGCTTGCGGCACAACCCAAACCCCAAGCCACCATTTTGGAAAAGAAGAAGAGGAGGAGAGAAGGGAGAAGAAGAAAGTGGAGAAGGATGCTGCCGCTGGGAGAAGAAGTGGTGCACCACCGCGGGAAGAAGGAGTACGTCGCCGAGGAGCTAGCACCGCCGTACGCCGAGCCGCTGGAGGACCGCAAGAGTACCGCGAGCCGTACGCCAATGACGACCACCGCAAGCCGGAGCGACCCCGCGATCGCCACACCGAGCCCTTCTTCCTCCATCGCGCCGGTGAGCACCAAGTTCCCCTTTTCTGGCCCTGCCCTGCTGATTCTGACCATGGCGCTTTGGCGCAGAGGTCGAGGGCCACAACCGGCCTCTTGGACACCCGCACACACCGCACTTGACCGGCCAAAGCCCCCTGGACACCGGCGCCACCATGCCGGCAGCCCTGCCCGCCAAGCTCGCCGCCATGGCCGAGCCAAGCCATGGCGCGTCGCCGTTTTTCGGCAAAGAAACCACCTTGGAAGCCCCTGGACCCCAGGATCCCGTCCGCCGTGGTGGGGCACATCCCATGCGCACACCACCGGCGCGAGACGCCCCCGGGGAGGACCCTCCCCGACCTCGCCACCGATGGATACGTCCGCGCGGGGCGCTCCGGGGGCGCCACCGCGGCGCATTTGCGCCGGCCGGCTCCGGCCGTCTCGACTGTCGAGACTGTGCCGTTGAGCCGCGCCGCGGGCTGCTACACGCCGTGGAACCCTCGGATGGTGGAGATGACGCTTGAAGATGGAGCCTTGAGCCTTGCCGCGCGCCGCCACCGTATGCCGCGCGTCGCCATGCGTCTTGGCCACCTTTGGCGAGCCGAACGCGAACCTGAAGCCCCCAATCGACGAACCGTACCCTCAATTTGAACCAAAGCCGCCAGTTTGGCCCTCGCCGTCGGCCGCTCTTGCGGCGGTGCTGCTGTTGCCGCGGCCGGCCGCGCTGGGACACCCCGCCGCCGTCCTCGCGCACCCCGGTGGACCACCCATGGCCTCGCGAGGCCGGTGCGCTCGATGGATGGACCGGAGCCCCGCCAAGGCGCCTGCGCGCGCCGCCGTGCCGTTGGCGGCCTTGCCGTCCGGCGAGCCAAGTGTGGGGAGGGGAAGAGATGAACTGGTGCGGGGAAACGTGGACATGGTTCATGTGGACTGAGCCCTCCATGGGTGGGTCCTCGCGTGCCTGTTCACCGTGCACCGAAGCCATAGACCAGCAGCACCCCGTGGACTTCTGTGGATTGGGTTCTGGTGGACCTAGCCACTGGCAGTGGCCCCCACTGCCGCCTGTCCACCATGGACCAGAGCCCGTGCGCCAGCCCGAACTGGATCCATTCGGGTGACGTGGCGCGACCTGGTGACACCACGTGTCGGGCTCGGCCTGGCCCAGTCCAGCCCACCGGCCCATTTTCGCCCCATTATCGGCCCATTGGGCCGTTGACCCGGTCAACGCTGACGTCAGCGATGACGTCATCTGGCCCCACCTGTCCGTGCCACGTCATCGCCACGCCAGCAGGAAGATGCCATGTCAGCCGCCCCTCTGTGACATGTGGCGGGCCCCTATGAATTATCCCCTGTTTAATATTTTCCTAATATGATTTCAGCTTCAAAAATTCATAACTAATTCATCGTAGCTCCAAAAAATACAAACAAGGTACCCAAATTTTCTATAAATCGAGCACTATAATTTGAAGCTATGTTTGAGTGCATTTGGTTCTTCCATATTTTATTTGCTTCTTTGTGAACTTTATAGGAGTCGCTGACGCGACTATTAAATATCCGTTTCAGAGACGGAAGAGGAGCAGGAGCTTGACCAGGACGACTACGAGTACGACGAGGAACTAGGCGACGATGACGCAGGTGCCACATCCCATCCACTTTCTTAGATCCCATTACGCATTGCAATACACTTTACTTTTCTGCAATACAATTATATTCCTGTGATAGGTTGCATGGTAGTATTTATACTTGTTCAGCCATACCTTGACTTGATTATCACCCTGCTACCGCTGTTAGGCTAGACTCGCGCTTACTATTTTGCTCTCTTATTATCTCTACTACGCTTTATATCTGTGATGTGAGGCGTGGTGGATATGGATATTATATGGGCGGTATTATGGACTTGATCATGGAGAGCGTGCTGCGTGAGTCTTGGGTGAGTGGTGAGGGTTGAGTCGGCTGAACAGTGATTACGACGAGCTTCGAGCGAGTCTTGCCGAGGGGATACGGCCTGGGTATCCCCACTGATTGATTACCTGTGGTGGGTAACTGGTTTGGTTTGAGGTGTTCCATGGTGTGAGCTTCCAGGAGTGGAGCCTTGGGAATGGGGTGCTGTGGCGGCATGTTAAAGATTAGCCCATACAGGGGAGACATCACTGTTTGGCCAATACCTAAGGACTTGTGGGCTAGTGACCGGATCATTGGACGCTTGCTATCCACTCGCTCTCTAATGGGGGGAGACGGTCTAACCATCTGGTAGAACGAATGCCATTACTGCCGGGTGTAAGCGGATGTGTCGGGAGGTACGGGCCGAGAGTGCTCACACCCTCCTTAACCAACATAGTGACCCCGTGGCCTGGTACTATGTCTCACAGTCTTGGCGGCCAGGGTTGAGTGGCAGGATGGTATTCGCTCTAGGCTTATGGCGATCGATATCTGCCTAAATGATGATCGCATTGATGATGGCTATCTTGTGGATTAGTGAAACCTCTGCAGAGTGTATGGTTGATCGATCGATACATATGCCGACTCGTTGGCTATGGACTAGTCCCGTGTGATGCTTGCTTGTCTAGGAGAGGAGTCTTCTACATTTCTGGGATGAGTGCGTGTGGTTGGGATTGATTCCAGCTGTGAGCCTCGGGAGGCTGTGGGCCATTGAGGCATGACGAGAGGGAGTCGTTCATGTTGACCACGCGTGGCGTGGAAGGGGTGTGTGGCGTGGTATGGATGGGATGGATGATGGATTGGGAAACAGATAAAATTTGACCAACTATATATATATTAAACATGGTTACTACTTGCATAGGAAACCTCAGCCTTATAGGTTCCCTTGTTATACCCTGTATTTACTTTTATTGCATCCAATTCCACATACAATCATAGGGTGGGAATGTGGCTAGTACAATCCGTACTGATACTTTGGATAAACAGGTGATGAGTCGGACTACAACTATGATGACGATAGCTTTGAGGATTAATGGGTCTCGTTGCTACACTCAAGTGATGGAGATCGTGTCGCTGCTTCCGCTTCTATCTTCAGTTGTTCTGGATATTTACTTTTCATCATGATTCTGCCAGTATGGCAATGTAATAAGTTAATGTAATCCCGTACTATTTACTATTTCTGAGATGATGTATGGAATGTTATCAGCTGAACTATTGTAATGTGATGGAATATATCTGTTGTGTTACCCTCGATTCTGTGAAATTCCCTTCACGGAATTTGAGGATGTTTCAGTTGGTATCAGGAGCCATACTTGACCCTAGGACGAGACCCTTAGGATTGGACGACTAGTATAAGAGCCAGACCTTCTTTCGGTTATATTACCAACCATTACATCTCTTTTTATGCATGGCTTATATTTATATATGACTTGCGAACCAAATTTCCCTTGAAACCTGCAGATGACGAGCCTAGGATTCCCACCGATCGAACCCCTACCCCGTGCCACCCTCAAGTTGACCTACACGGGACAAGTGTCTGGGGGTTTTGCAATAACCCTCCGCCGTGTGCTCAAGATCTTAGGAGTCCCTGTTGAGGAGATCAAGTACGTATGCTCGGGCAAGCCAGGTGAACATGGTGGAATTGAAGGTTACATCGTCACCAGAGTGGAAGTCCCTGCAAGTCTGACCCTGCCTTCAGTACCTGCTTTCTCTAAGATGTCAGTGGACGAAACCTGTGAGGAAGGAATTCAATCGACCTCCCACCAAGCTCTCCGCCGCGCACTGCGAGACCACTACCCCCACTTGAAGGCGACAGAGTATCACCTCTTTCCTCAAGCCCTCCACCTTGAGCTTAACCCTGAAGCGCAAGTTGTTGAGGCCTTCAACAGAGCCAGCTTTGAGGAAGACCCCTGTCTTCGTGCCTCTGGTTACCACCTGGTGAACCAGGATCGGTACATTGAGGAGCTGGAGAAGAAGAACCGACGTGACCGTGGTCTCTTGCTGGACTACCAAGAGTGGTTAGCAAAGGGAGCCAAAGAAAATGCCAAGCTGAGGGATACAGTCGCCAAGCTACAAGACCAGTTAGTGTGTCAGGCTGTGAACCACAAAGCTGAAATAGCTGACCTCCAGTACAAGACTGCAGATATAGGCAATGGGAACTGGTACTTGGACTGCAAGGTCCTGGAGCTACAGAGAGACCTCAAGGAGAGGAGTGCAGCCTTAGCCAGAGAGCGAGAGCAGTCGAGAAGCTATGGAGTGCAGATGCAAATACTCCACGACAGCAAGCAAGCCATGGCAAGGGAGCTGAAAGAAAACAGAGTCAGAGCTGTGAGGAACCAGGGTCACCTCATCAACACTGTGAGGACGAACGAGTTTCTCAGTGAGAAGGTCATGTTGACCGAAGTAGCTTGGATAATGTCTGACAAGAAGCGATGTATGGAGATTGAAGAAATTCTGAAGCAGTTGCCCCCACACAAGCGCGTGAAGCCTTAGAGGGAGACGTTCAAGATCGGTGAATCAACTCTAAACCTGAAGGACTGCCCACCAGCCATTGGAGTGAAGCCCACTGAGGAGCACGACGAGACCCTCACCTATGCCAAGCGCCTGTACAGGACCAGAGTGGAGATAAGAGCTACTAGTGAGCGCGTTCCTCCAGCAGTTCACCACCAGGAGTAGGTGTGAGTGCAATGGACCCTGCGTGGTCAAGAGTCAAGTCTTAGCGTAGATGAGTAGTCACCAGTCATGAGTTCAGATCCATCATGAGTCATGTAGTAGTCCTCCATGAGATGTAAGTTGTCATGATGTATCCCTATGAGTAGTAGATGTCATGATGTACCCCCATGAGTTATCATGCGTAGCACGAACCCTGTCAGAACTTTTATCATATTAAAATATATATTCCACCCATGTAATGAGTGATCGGATTTTATCGCTTCTTATGGTTCTTATCGCTTCTTTGCATGAGTGTAGGATAGATTAAATGTTTTCCTTAAATTGTTGAAATCATTTAATTATATTGAATTATATATAATTTAACATTATGGGTACTAAAACTCTTATGGTCCGTATCATAGATGTCAACCCGTCGTTCAGCTCGCCTTGAACGCCATTCACCGTCCCCCGCACCAGCCATGGGGCGTGGTGCCCGCAACCGTGGACGTGGTCGTGGTCATGGACGTGGACGTGGTCGTGGTCGTGGCTGCGGCCGCAATCTCAACCTGGGCGGTGATGACCGTCGTGAGGTGACCCCGCCACCAGTCAACAATAATGGTGGAGAAGAAGTTCCAGTTGAGGACGTGCCAAATGGAGGAGGTGGAGAGGAAGTGCCAGGAGGAGGAGGTGGAGAGGAGGTGCCAGCTGGAGGTGGAGGCCGCAATGCTCCACCGCCGCCGCCGCCAAACCTAGCTGAGATCATGGCACAGCAGACTCAGCTTCTTGCCGCTCTGGTTGATGGAGCCAACCGCTGTCCCGGAGGTCTGTCCAATGGCTTTCAGCGGAAGCTTGAAGGGTTTCTGAAACTGCGCCCTCCCATCTTCGATGGAAAGAATAGTGATCCAATTGCTACTAATGATTGGCTAAGGGAGATCGAGAAGAAGTTGGACCTCACTACCTGTACTGATGAAGAATGTGTTGGGATCGCTGCCCACCAGCTTGTGGGTGCTGGACGCTCGTGGTGGGACAGATACTGTGACTCCCATGAGAACCCTGGAAGCATTTCTTGGGACGAGTTCGTGGAAGAGTTCCACGAGTTCTTCATCCCTGAGGGTGCCATGAAGGCCAAGGAGAAGGAGTTCTATCATGTCACTATGATCCACAATGAGAGAGTCCATGAGTATACCAACCGCTTTACCAACCTGTTGCGCTACGCACCACCTGCATGTGCTGCTGATGAGAATGAGAAGATGTACTACTATCGTGAAGGTCTGAGTACCCACATCAAGCTCGCTCACTCTGGCACGAAGAGCCGTACTCTATGAGACCTCATTGACCGCTGCATGGACATCGAGAAGGATCGCATGGAAGCAGATGCGCTGTGTGACAAGAAGGAGAGGAAGCGTCCAAGCTTAGATGTTATCCTAGGGATGGATTGGTTAACCAAACACTGAGGACTCATATCCTGCTCACCCAGATATGTACAGATAACCCACCCTAGTGGCCAAGCTGTTAGATGCCTACCCCAAACAAAATAGTTAGCCAACCTGCTATGTGCCTTAGCAACCAAACCTAAAGCCAAAACAGAAACCAAGACAGTAGATGATGTACCTGTGGTGAGAGACTATGCTGATGTATTCCCTGAGGAGTTACCAAGAATGCCCCCTGATCGTGATGTGGAGTTCGTCATCGATCTCATGCCTGGTACGGGTCCTATTGCTAAGCGACCCTACCGCATGTCAGTTGATGAGCTAGAAGAGCTTAAGAAGCAGTTGAAGGAGCTTTCTGAGAAGGGTTACATACAACCCAGTGCTTCACCCTGGGATCTCCTGTCTTGTTTGTGAAGAAGAAAGATGGCTCGATGAGGATGGGCATTGATTATCATAATCTTAATGCCGTCACCATCAAGAACAAATATCCCCTGCCAAGGATAGATGATTTGCTAGATCAGTTACGAGGTGCCAAGTACTTCTCCAAGATTGATCTCAGATTAGGCTATCACCAGATGAAGATTCGTGAGGAAGACATCCCTAAGACTGCCTTTGTTACCTGATATGGCCAATACGAGTACACTATGGTGTCCTTCGGACTCATGAATCCTCCAGCCTACTTCATGAACATGATGAATAAGGTGTTCATGGATGTGCTCGACAAGTTCGTGGTGGTATTCATTGATGATATCCTCATCTACTCTGCCACTGCTGAAGAGCATGAAGAACATCTGAGAATAGTGCCAAGTTCAGCAAATGTGAATTCTGGCTTGAAGAAGTTGCCTTTCTGGGTCATGTGCTTTTAGCAGAAGGAGTTGCTGTAGACCCCGCCAAGGTTGAAGCCGTGAAGGAATGGGAACAACCCCGTTCTGTGACTGAAGTCAGAAGTTTCTTGGGATTGGCTGGATATTATCGCCAATTCATCGAGAACTTCTCCAAGATAGCTCGCCCTATGACCAACCTCTTGAAGAAGACCAAAGAGTTTGAGTGGACGCCCGAGTGCGAACAAAGCTTTCAATCCCTGAAAGAGAAGCTTACCACCACTCCGGTGCTAGCATTGCCAGATATCAGCAAGGACTTTGTAGTCTATTGTGATGCCTTTCGTCAAGGACTCGGTTGTGTGTTGATGCAAAATGGGAAGGTCATTGCTTATGCCTCCCGCCAGCTGAAAGAACACGAGCAACGTTATCCTACCCATGATCTCGAGCTAGCTGCTGTTGTACATGCTTTGAAGATTTGGAGGCATTACTTGATTGGCAACAAGTGTGATATCTATACCGATCACAAGAGCCTGAAGTACTTCACTCAAGAAGACCTGAACATGAGGCAGCGTCGATGGTTAGAGCTCATCAAAGACTATGACCTGAAGATACACTATCATCCGGGGAAAGCCAATGTAGTCGCCGATGCTCTTAGCCGAAAGAGTTATTGTCACACTCTGCTGTTGTACACTAGGAGTTGGAAGACTTCCAGCTAGAAATACTACCTCATGGTCTGCTGAACGAGCTCCGCGTGCAGTACAACCTCACTGATCGTATCCTTGAAGCTTAGAAAGACTGTGAGGAGATGGAGTACATACATGGACTGATGGAGCTGGGATATAGCCCCGAATTCAGAGAAGATGAACGTGGAACCATCTGGTTCAATGACAGAATCTGTGTGCCCTCCAATCCCGCTCTGCGAGAGGAGATCTTATCTGAAGCACATGATTCCAAATATTGCATTCACCCTGGTGGTGTGAAGATGTATCAAGATCTCAAGAAGCATTTCTGGTGGAAGAACATGAAAGCAGAAATTGCGGGACATGTGGCCCGATGTGACATCTGCAACAGAGTCAAGGCCGAACATAAAAGACCCGCTGGATTGCTAAAGCCCCTTGATGTTCCTGAATGGAAGTGGGAAAGCATATCCATGGATTTCATCATGGGATTGCCTCGCTCCCCACATGGAAATAATGCTACTTTGGTAGTAGTTGATCGCTTGACTAAAGTCGCTCATTTCTTGCCTGTCAAGGAAAATATCCGAGCTGAGCAATTAGCTGATCTATACATCAAGGAAATTCTTCGACTACATGGTGCCCCTAAAAGCATCATATCTGATCGTGGATCCTTGTTCATGTCCCGCTTCTGGCAACAGATGCATAGATCCATTGGGACTAAGCTTGATTATAGTACAGCTTACCATCCTCAAACCGATGGGTAGACAGAAAGAGTAAATCAGATTCTAGAAGATATGCTCCGAGCCTGTGTCCTGAAATATGGGACTGATTGGGAGAAGAGCCTACCACATGCAGAGTTTTCTTACAACAATAGCTACCAAGCTAGCATTAAGATGCCACCATTTGAAGCTTTGTATGGGAGACCTTGCAACACCCCGCTCATGTGGTCAGAACCTGGTGAAAGAGCTTTTCACGGTGCCGACAAGATCAGAGAAGCCGAAGAAGGCGTTGCCCAAGTCAGAGAGAATCTGAAAGCCGCTCAGAGCCGACAGAAGAGCTATGCTGACAAAAGGCGTAGAGACCTCGAATTCGCAGTTGGGGATTCTGTCTATCTCAAGGTGTCCCCGCTTCGAGGTACCGTCAGGTTCCATGTGAAGGGAAAGCTTGCTCCAAGATACATAGGCCCCTACCCGATCATAGAGAGAATTGGGAAGCTAGCATACAGGCTTGAACTACCACCAGAGTTGCTGGGTACACCCCGTCTTTCATGTGTCACAGCTACCCAAGTGTCTGAAGCTGCCAGAGCAACAACAAGTGACCACTGATGTGCTAGATGTGCAAAACTCACTTGAATACAAAGAACACCCAATCAAGATTCTGGGATGGGACACCAAAGAAACTAGAAGCCAGTCAATTCCTATGTGCAAGGTCCAGTGGAACAACCACACAGAAAGAGAAGCTACATGGGAAAAGGAGTCAGAACTTCGTTCCATATACCCCTACCTCTTCGATGGGTACGTTACACTTTAAATCTCGGGGACGAGATTCTCGTAAGGGGGTAGGGCTGTAACAACCCAAAAATCCCAGTTACAAAATTTTTGCCAAAAAACCTATGAGTGATGCTATGTCATGTAGTTTACACCCCACAACCCTACCATGGCCCACCCCCGTGGTGAAGGGATGGCGCGCCGAGGTAGAGGAGGCGCGTCGGGCTCAGGATGGGTAGAGGATGCCACCTTCATAGACCCCTTGCTACATGCTCGAGCTCCGAGTGATGAGGGATATGGGGGAGGAAGCCACCCGAAGGAGGGGAGGAAGCGGCGCCAGGAAGGGAAAGGCGATAGAAGGATGCGGTGCATTTTTGAGAGAGAATGGAGAGAGCAGATGAGTGGACGCGGTAGCAAGCAAAGAGAAGGCGGAGTAAACAAGGAGAGGTGCATGCGGTGGATATTTTGAGATGAGTGGATGAGGGCCGCCGCATGCGGACGGGCGCTAGCGGCAGGAGGTGGTCGAGTGTGTGGGCGCCACGTCCGGACACGGACGGACGTCTGAGTATGACGGTTTCCGAAATATAAAACATAAAAGATGCCTCTAAAAATGACAGCCCTCCTTTCTCCTTCCTCTCCTTCCTTCAGCTTAGTCTAGCATTTCACCCATGTGATCATCCATTTATCTTCTCGACCTACAGAAAAATGTTGGATTACATTAATACGATAGCGCAAATTGAAGATAGGAGCTAAAATCTGGTGACTGCAGCAGCAGCACTAATACTAAAGGCAACGGATCAGGTGTAAACCACATCCTCCATGAAAACCCGTGCAAACCATGGTAAAAAGTAGTCTAAATTCACCAAAAAAATCACACATGTAGATGATATGATGATACACAACCTTGTAAAATATCTTGTCCAAACTCGACTTCGTTTGTGAGATATAAAAATAACAAATTTCAAGCGAGAAAGCTGTCTAGATGATTTGTTAGAAATTTGTTATTTTTATATCTCACAAACGAAGTCGAGTTTGGAAAAGATATTTTACAAGGTTGTGTACCATCATATCAACTACATGTGTGTTTTTTTTTGTGAATTTAGACGACATTTTTACCATGGTTTGCACGGGTTTTCACATAGGGTGTGGTTTGCACCTGATCCGTTGCCAATACTAAAACAATTTTAGCTAGAGAATAGTCGTGTTTTTGGATCTTGTAATGATACAAATCGACAAGTAAAGGTCTAATTTGCACTTGAACTAAAACAATTGTAGCTAGACATGTTTTTGGATCTTGTAATGATACAGACATACAGCCATGGAAAAACTAAGAACATACAACCAACAACAAAGAAAAAAAAAGAGTAGACCATCCACCCAAAATTCTGCGGCAATTATGAAGTTATTATATTGTGCAATCCAAACTGCAGAAGCCTGCAGTTTTTTAGGACAGGAAGTAGTACCAAAAACTGCTGACACTGACATTCTATAGGTACTGCACTCTGCACTACTAAACATGGTTCAGTTACATTAAGCTAGGATAGTAGCAACTATAGAATATTAGTTAGGCAGGGATTAGACACTACAGCAGGTCGGTTCATTGCCGAGTGCCTCAGGCACTGAGCAAAGGGTCTTTTGCACTCGGCAAAGCCTTTGCCGAGTGCAGCACTCGGCAAAGAAGCTCCGGCATAGACCTGGCCGGCAAAGGCCTCTTTGCCGAGAGACGAAAGTCGCGCACTCGGCAAAGGCTTTGCCGCGTGCCACGGTGGCACTCGGCAAAGGCTTCTTGCCGTCATGTCGCACGGTCATGCCGTCACCGCCTTTGCCGAGTGCCACACTCAGCAAAGAAATTTGTTTTTTTAAAAAAAATATCTTTACCGAGTGCTACACTCGATAAAGAAATTGTTTTTTTTAAAAAAAAATCTTTGCCGAGTGTTGGTGCCCAGGCACTCGACAAAGGCTTTTTTTTTAAAAAAAATTCTTTGCCGAGTGCATTGTCCATTGCACTCGGCAAAGCTGGGAAACCTGACTATCCCAAAGCCTCCTTAAAATTGAATTTTGTTTTTGTTTTTTGCATTTCCATATAAACAACAATGCCTATATATCACAAACCACAATTTATCACCAATATATCACAAACCTCATATTTATATCACAAACAACCAAATTTATCACGACGACCACAATATATTACAAACCACAATTTATTACACAAGTCCAAAGTCCACAAGTTCATTATATAAAAAATGAGTCTGCAAGCTGCTCACGGCGACGGTAAGGGATGGGATGGCCCAACGTGTGATCCCGGCGACGGTCCTGGTTGGGATGGCCCAGTGTGCGGTCCTGGGGACGGTGAGTGGTTCGACGCTGCCCCCGATTGATGCTGGACAAAAGAGAAGAGATTGCACGTGAGAGATAAGATAAATATGTAAGTAGTTTGAAGATGTGAACAAAGGTGTTTCTGTTAATAGTTTGATGCCACCACCACCACATCACTACCACCACCAACACCACCAGCACGCCACCACATCCCCATCACCACTAACACCACCACCAACACCACCACAGCACTACCACACCACCATGACCACTACCACCACACCACCACCATCACCACCACCACTGTCACCACCACCATCATCACCACTGCACCACCATGACCACCACCACCACCACACGACCACCGTCACCACCACCACCATCACCAACACCACCACCACCACCACCGTCACCACCACCATCATCACCACCACCACCACACCACCACCATCACATCACCATGACCATCACATTTATAGTCCACTAGGTTTCGCTAGGTTTGACCCTAAGCATGAGCATAGAAAGTAAAACATTCGTACTCATACTTACCGGAGTAGAATATGGAGGTGGAGGTGGAGCTGGAGCAATCAGCTATTGTGGGATCGCCCAACCGTGTTGCTGCCCAATTTGCTGCATGAACTTGATCATCTCTGCAATCTGCCACTGATCATGGCTTTGCTGGGCCTCCAAAGCTTGTATCCTCTGCCGCTCAGCCTCCCGCTCGGCCCGCTCGGCCTCCTACTGGGCCCGCAGTTGCTGCACCTCAGCCTGCAACATTTGACCCCTAATGTTTCAATAATGCAGAGCTAAGGAACGTAAAAGTCAAAGAACGACGAATGAAACTGGAATACTTACCTGGAGTGTTGATACCATGGTCGGCCGTTAGCGTATGGGCACGATAGAGCTCGTGCTCGCTGCTCGGAGGTGGTTGAGAGGAGGAGTAGAGGCCGTGCCGAGGATGACGTCGCCAATCCAAAACCACCCATGTTTCTTGCCTTGCCCCACCCTCATCACGAGCTCAGGATCAAGGTGCTCCTCGGTCCTCGGATCATAGTCCGGCCCGTGGACTGACCTTGCCGCCTTCGTGTACGCAGTGAGGCAGGTGTGGATGCTGGAGTTGGTGTATGCCTCGGGCGGGGCATCCGGGTTGTACTGGATGTCGGGCGACGCCTTGCCCATGTGGGCCAGAGCAAATGTCGTGAGTTGACCAATTGGCTGGCCACCGTGCGCCGCCAACTGCAAGAAAGACAACAACATGAAATCATGCAGAATTGATCGTGGCTAGATTAGAGAAATGGTGGAGACTTACATATGCCTTTACATATTTGCTGAGGCTGTGTCTGCCCTGATGGTGAGGTACACCTGGCATCGCCATATGCCTGTCATGGGCCTCTCCATGCGTCTTCTGCCAGTCCTCGTCCAACCAGTTGTCCACAATAACTGCCCAGCAATCGGGGTGCGTAGCGCATCAGCTTGGAATTGCCTACAGGCCATCAAGTATACGACATATCAGAAGGTCAAATTAGGCATACTTAATCTTAAAAGAAATCAATAGGAGATGTTTACTATTTACCTATAGGTACTGCTCCCTTGTCAGCGTCTCTCGTCTTGCCTGAGGTTTGTCGATTCTTCTTTTACGAAACTTCGCGTTGTAGTCAATGTGCGCCTGGATGCGGGACTCGTAATGCAAGTCCGAGACACGTCTTTTACAGGAAGCATAAGCCACCTGATACGCCATTTCCTCCTGTCCCTCCTAGCATCTGAAGAAGTCTTGCATAAAGACACGAGGTATCCATTATTTTATTTCAAGAATGTCCAATGAATGCAATGAATTGAGAAATGTAGTGCGAGAAAGACTAACCCACAACTCCATAATCACCCGATCTGCCTTGTTTCTGAACTCCCTATTGTTAAAATCTGGAGCATCGGCGATGAGAGCATAGTGGTCGAACGAGGTGGCCAGCTCCGGGTCCTCTCCCTCTGCTTTCCACACCAGGCCAGGGAAGTGTTCCCTGCACAGAAGTCCCAGGATCCCATTGATATTGCATGCCTCGACCCCCTCGTCCACAAGCATCCAGTTCCTGCACAAGTGGTTAACAATAGCTATTAGTTCTTATTATGATTTTTCAACATATCAAATGAAGAACATATGAAGTTACTTAATTACCCCACTCGGGTGCAATCAGTGGGCGCCGGTCAACAGGTATCGGTGGAGCCGGCGGTTGCTTATCCCACTCGGTGGAGCCTGCTTGCTGCCCTAATATGTCTAGGTACATAGAAAAATGCATGCACCAAAAAAGTCAAAGTGAACTACAATTTGGAACGGAGGGAGTATTTTTTTAAATACTCTATCTACCATGAAATATATGTATTTGAAAATTAAAGATAACAGCTAGTATTTCAAATCAAAGTTTCCAAATGTCAACTTGAGAAGAAGTATTTCCGTAAACTAGTTGAAGTAAATCAAAGCAGGCCGGCGCCAGGCACACTGATATTTATATATAGACCGGCCGGCGGAACAGCAGGGCAGCAAACAGGCCCTCCAATACTATACTGTCCTATATGTAAGAGAGACGGTTCAGATTATACACAGAACACAGCAGCAGCTCACCGGTTGATGATGAGGTGAGAGAGGCTAAGTGCACGTAATACCGAGGAAGAGAGGAAGATAGGCAGGTAGCTAAGCTAGGATCATGGTCATGGTCATGGCCACGGAAGAGCAGCCGCTGAGGTCCAGCTCCAGCCCCAGCATGGTGATCCTGTCGCTCGCCAAGAATAACCCGGAGGCCGTCCTGGTGCTCGTCGCCGTCGTCACGGTCGTCGCCTTGCGCCACTTGATCTCGTCGTGGCGGCAGCAGGCCCGGCTGCCCCCGGGACCGACGAGCCTCCCGGTGATCGGGCACTTGCACCTGCTGCGTCCGCCAGTGCACCGCACCTTCCAGGAGCTGGCGTCCCGGATCGGTCCCCTGATGCACATCCGCCTCGGCTCCACGCACTGCGTGGTGGCCAGCACGCCAGAGGTGGCCAGCGAGCTCATCCGCGGCCACGAGGGCAGCATCTCGGAGCGCCCGCTCACGGCGGTGGCCCGCCAGTTCGCCTACGACTCGGCCGGCTTCGCGTTCGCGCCCTACAACACGCACTGGCGCTTCATGAAGCGCCTCTGCATGTCGGAGCTGCTCGGCCCGCGCACCGTCGAGCAGCTGCGCCCCATCCGCCGCGCCGGCACCGTGTCCCTGGTCGGCGACCTGCTGGCGTCGTCGGCGCGCGGGGAGAGGGTGGACCTCACCCGCCACCTCATCCGCCTCTCCATCACCTCCATCATCCGGATGGTGGCCAGCACCGTGCCCGGCAGCGTCACCGACGAGGCGCAGGAGCTGGTCAAGGCCGTGGCCGAGCTGGTGGGCGCCTTCAACGCCGACGACTACATCGCCGTGATCCGTGGCTGGGACCTCCAGGGCCTCCGCAGGAGAGCTGCCGACGTCCACCGCCGCTTCGACGCCTTGCTGGAGGACATCCTGAAGCACAAGGAGGAGGCGAGGGCGGCGCGAAGGCTCGACGACGACGACGGCCATGGCAAGCAGGACAAGAAGCAGGCGGCGCACAGCAAGGACCTGCTCGACATCCTCATGGACAAGGCGGAGGACCCGGCGGCGGAGGTGACGCTCACCAGGGACAACATAAAGGCCTTCATCATCGTAAGCGTGCATGATTTTTACTTGATTATTTACTGTACTTCTCATGATAGAATATTTTACTATACATATATGCATGCATGCAGGACGTTGTGACGGCTGGTTCGGACACGTCGGCGGCCATGGTGGAGTGGATGCTGGCGGAGCTGATGAACAACCCGGAGACTCTGCGCAAGGTGCTGGCCGAGATCGACGCGGTGATCGGCGGCGACAGGATTGCCAGCGAGGCGGACCTGCCCCAGCTGCCGTACCTGATGGCGGCGTATAAGGAGACGCTGCGCCTGCACCCGGCGGCGCCGATCGCGCACCGGCAGTCGACGGAAGAGATGGTGGTGCGCGGCTTCACGGTGCCGCCGCAGACGGCGGTGTTCATCAACGTGTTTGCCATCGGGCGCGACCCGGCGTACTGGGAGGAGCCCCTGGCGTTCCGGCCGGAGCGGTGCATGCCCGGCGGCGCCGCCGAGAGCCTAGAGCCACGTGGGCAGCACTTCCAGTACATGCCCTTCGGCAGCGGCCGCCGGGGATGCCCCGGCATGGGGCTCGCGCTGCAGTCCGTGCCGGCTGTGCTGGCGGCGCTCGTGCAGTGCTTCGACTGGGCCATCGTCGACGGCGACGGCGGGGTGATCGGCAACTACTCCAAGATCGACATGTCGGAGTCGGACGGGCTGGTGTGCGCTCGCAAGATCCCGCTTGTGCTCCGCCCTACACCTCGCCTCAGCCCATTCCCGGCCGTCGTCTAGTGTGCATACATGCATCCGTGTCTCCCATTGCATACCTCTAGACCACTATCGATCACCATGGAATCGAAGAATAGCGCCACCATGGATACCATGTCACATCGTGTCGGATACCTAGATTAGGGGGTCCTAAATTGGGTGAATTAGAGATGAACAAATCAGCCTCATCCCTCTCTAAGAATCCCAAAAGCTAATTGACCAGAGAAACCCCAATCCTTCTCACACTGGGCCGGCCCACTACCAGGCCCGCAAAGCCTCAGAAACCTTCTGGCTCGAGCAGTGGCCGCTCACCCGCTCGAGAAAGAAGTACGGAAACCGCTCGAGCGAGCGACCGCGCGAGACGGTAGCATAAACCGCTCGAGCCAGCGACCGCTCGAGCGGAGACGGAGAACGCTCGAGCGAGCACCCGCTCGAGTCTGCCCTCAATCATTGCCGACGAGCACGCACATGGCCACGGGGCTCGAACAGCGCCAAAGTACTCTGACGCCGCCTAACCCCATGGCTACAGGGCCTGCAATAGTGGAACTTGCGCCGGTCGCCTCCGCCATTACGCTGCCCATCCCCTGGATTCAAGGATGGCAGGTGCCACTGTGGAGCCGTGCTATGCACTGTGCCACGCGTGACGTCCCCTTTAGGCGCTGTAGTCAAGCCCCCGCACCGTCAAACACCAAGGCGCTCGAGGAAATGATGGCGGATGCGATTGGCGTACGGAGCAAGCAGTGCCCTGTCTTTCCCACCTCGACGACCATACCGCAGGGTTCCCGGGCGCACGTGCTCGGCTACGCCGGCACCGCACCTCGACTACGTCAGCCCACGACCGAGAAGGACGAGCAGGCCATCAATGACCATACCGCTACAAGCTCGAACCAGACCAGAGGGAACGTCTACAGTCTCGACGACACGACATGGCGCATGTACCTCGACGTCACACCCACGACAGCCCTATCTACTCTGTACACCTGAGCCTCCCCTTGGCCTATAAAAGGGGATGCCAGGGCCTCGCCCACCGGGGTTTTTGGACGCCTTCACTCACACTCCCTCACTAAGTCTCAGGACTACCTTGTACTCACCCCTGTACAAGCACCCCGGTGCAAGATAATACAAATCTCTCCCCACTGCTGGACGTAGGGCATTCTTTGCCTGAACCAGGATAAACGCTTGTGTCCATCTTGCATCACCATCCGGATTAGGGAGCACGCATAGAAATTTACTCGTTGGCGTTATACCCCCCGGGGTACGAAACACCGACAGTTGGCGCGCCAGGTAGGGGTGCTGCGTGTTTTTCGCTCGATTCCCGCCATTTTCCGGATGGCATCACCCGCTTCCTCGTTTCCGTTCGCCACGGTGATCTGGTTTGGGAGTCTAGAGTTCGTGTCGCTCGGCCCAGGCCACGACATGGCTCTACTCTCGATCGGTGAACCAGGAGGGGGACGCTCGTCACCCCCACGCGCTGGTGGGGCCGTGCGCCGACCACGCCACCACGGCTCGCCACCACGTCGCCGACGCCACCAGCATCGGCATCACCACCAGCAGGCACAGGGCCTTGAGCACCCTGCTCGTGTGCCCTCCCAGCCAGACGCCACGATGCACCCAGCCGGGGTGCCAAGTGTACGGCAGGGGGTGGCACATGGACAGGGAGTCCTTGACGTGGACCCTGGCTTCACGTTCGCCATGCGCTCGCCGAGAGAGCCCGGCGTGGCGCCCCGAGCGCGCGCACGGCCGACGTCGCCCAACCTGTTGCCACACGGGCTATACCGAGCTCGGCGCAGGCTCCCGTTTGGGCTCACCAACGCCACCACTACATATGCCAACGCGATCCGGCCACCATGGGACCGCGGGAGGAGAGCCGGCCCCTCCTGCGTGCCAGTATGAACTTGGAGATCGTGTGGCCTACGACGGTGGACCGCGGATTTGACAGAGCACCGGGCTCACAACGCCGCAACACGGTCGGGAATATGCGTCGCTGGGTCGAGGAGGAGAGCACGGGGAGGCCCTGGACGCCGTCCAGCGCTAGCCCAGACTCCGATGACTCGGACTCGGGGTGCTATGACCCGGCTCGCGAGTGTTTTCATCTCACGACGACATCCCGTCGGATGAGGAGACCAGAGATGCCGCCGCCGTGGCCGTCCCCACAGCCCAACCGAGCGGGCGTAACGCCGCCGGTTGGGACATCGGGCAGTAGGAGCTCTGCGGGTGATCGAGCCGCGTGGCCGCCACCGCAAGCCCAAGATAACCAGCGACCAAGACGATGCTCGAGCGGCACAATGGGCCCCGCTCGGAGAAATCGAGGCCAAGATGAATGAGGAACGCGCGAATCCGGAGCCGCTCAAGCGCGCGCTTGAGCGAACTATCCGCCCCCTCCTCGAGCTCTTGGCGCTCGAGGAAAGGCACGAGACGTCTTCAACCGCATCGTCAACGACGGGCGGCCAGAGGCGCCGATCGAGCCAGCCCATTTCCCCCGAGCAAGCCAAAATGTCCTTGCGGCAGCTATGCTGCTGAGGGACATGCCGGCGCCCTCGAATCCGCATGCATTGCGGATACGAGATGAGATCCAAGGGCTCCTCCAAGTCGCGGCCGTCCAGCAGGCCGAAAGTTCGGCCTCGAGACAGCGTGAGGCAGCCCCAGAACAACCACGGCACGAGCGGGAGGGTTCCGTCCACCAGGAGGCACCCCCTCGAGGTGGTAGAGCACCTGCTCGAGAACGCATCCTCGACAACCGCGCGCCTCAAGATGCGCGTCATGACATCAACGACAACCGGCGACGCAAGGCCGCGGGTGCCGAGGACCGTGGCTACAAGGCCCATCGAGGGCGTTACGACGGCGACGAGGACCGCAGCTCCCGAGCCGCCGGCCCTCGAGTCTTCGATCGAGCTATCCGCAACACGCCGTTGCCAAACCCGTTTGACCCCCACGGCGTGGTCAAGTACAACGGAGAAACCAAGCCGAGCTCGGCTAGCTGATTTCCGGGGGGGGCTGCCAGTCGGGAGGAGCTCGAGAGGATAGGGCAATCATACGCCAGCTTCCTCTATTCCTCTCTGACACCGCTCGGCGGTGGCTCGAGGAGCTTCCCCCAATCGGATCTACGATTGGGCCGACTGTCCAGATTTTCGAGGGGAACTTCAAGGGCACCTACATCCGACCCGGCAACTCGTGGGATCTCCGTAATCGCAAGCAAAATACCACGGAATCTCTCCGGACTTTGCTCGACGTTTCTCAAAGCCGCGCACCGAGCTGCCACACATTCCAGATCACGACGTCATCCTGGCATTCGTCTCAGGCACCACTTGCAAAGAGCTCGTGCGGGAGCTCGGGCGCAATCGCCCAAAAACGGTGAACGAGCTCATGGACGTCGTCGCCGACTACGCCGCGGCGACGAGGCCGTGGGGGCCTTCTTTGGTGGGGGTCTGGGAACAAGCCCGCGCCGTCCCCGGAGGCGGTGAAGGCTCGAGCAAGGCCCGAAGAAGAACGGGAAGAAGAAGAAAGGCAACCAAGAAGGCAAGCGTGCGGTTGTGGAAGACGAGGTGGCCGCGGCCGAACGCAAGAAGCCTAGACCCCCACCGGATGGGGGCGTCTTCGACAAGATGTCTTTGAAGCGGCCGCCCCGTACCACAAGGAACCGGTCAAGCACAACCTCGAGGACTGTCGAATGCTTCGAGGCTACTTCAAGCGGCTCGGGATCGACAAGGACGACGACAAGAAGGACAAGGGCGGAAACGATCAAGCCAACGACAACGACGACGATGGGTACCCGCCCATCACCGAGTGCTTCATGATCTACGGCGGCCCAACCACCCAGATGACACGCCGAGAGCGGAAGGCCGAGCGCAGGGAGGTTTTCGCCCTGAAACCCGCCACGCCTCAGTTCCTCGACTGGTCGGATGCTCCCATCACGTTCGACCGTGATGATCATCCGGAGCACGTCACCAATCCCGGCGCATACCCTCTCGTCGTCGACCCGATCATCCTCAATGCCCGCTTCACCAAAGTTCTCATGGATGGAGGCAGCAGCCTCAACATCATCTACATGAAGACCCTCACGCGGCTCGGCCTCACAAGAGCTCACCACCAGCCGAGTGCCGGGGGCTTCCACGGAGTGGTCCCTGGCAAGAAAGCGCCCACGATCGGCCGCATCGACCTCCCCGTCGTCTTTGGGACACGCTCGAACTTCCGTCGAGAGGTCATAACTTTCGACGTGCCCAGCTTCGAGGGGACCTACCACGCCATCTTGGGCAGGCCGTGCTACACCCGGTTCATGGCGATCCCCAACTATGCCTACCTCAAGCTCAAGATGCCGGGACCAAAGGGAGTCATCACCGTCGACTCCACGTACGAGCACGCCTACCAATGCGATGTGGAGTGCGTCGAGTACGGGGAATCACTGACAAACATGATGGGAACATCTGAAGACCTGGCCATGATGCTCGATCACATGGCGGCTGAGCCCTCTGCTCCAACACCCATGCGACAGGCCGACAACTTCGAGCCCGCTGAAGACACCAAGAAGATCCCACTCGATCCAAGCTCCTCGGGGGAGAAGACGCTGGTCATCAGCGCCTCCCTCGACAGCAAATAGGAAGCAGTGCTCGTCGACTTTCTCCGCGCAAACACCGACATGTTTGCGTCGAGTCCCTCGGACATGCCTGGCATACCGAGGGATGTCGCCGAGCACGCCTTGGAGATCCGTCCCGGTTCGAGACCTGTCAAGCAACGCCTGCGCCGCTTCGACGAGGAGAAGCGCAGAATCATCCGCGAGGAGGTCGAGAAGCTCGAGAAGGCCGGATTCATCAAGGAGGTACATCATCCCGAGTGGTTAGCTAATCCTGTATTAGTAGAGAAAAAGAATGGAAAAATGAGGATGTGCGTAGACTACACTAGTTTAAACAAAGCATGTCCCAAAGTCCCATTTCCTTTACCTCGAATAGATCAAATCGTTGATTCCACCGCGGGTTGCGAAGTACTTTCCTTTCTCGACGCCTACTCTGGCTACCACCAAATCAAAATGAAGGAGTCCGACCAGCTCGCGACTTCATTCATCACCCCCATGGGCATGTATTGTTATGTCACAATGCCTTTCGGCCTTCGAAACGCCGGGCAACATATCGGGCCGCATGCTCCATGTCTTCGAGAAACACATAGGAGAGACCGTCGAGGCCTACGTCGATGACATCGTTGTCAAGACTCGAAAAGTAGAAAACCTTGTCGCGGACCTCAAGTTGACGTTTGGATGCCTCCGGGCTAAAAACATCAAGTTGAATCCCGAGAAATGTGTCTTTGGTGTGCCTCGAGGCATGTTGTTAGGGTATATCGTCTCCCAGCGCGGCATCGAGGCCAATCCCGAGAAGGTCGCAGCCATCATGAGAATGGGGCCAATTCGAGACCTGAAAGGGGTGCAAAAGATCACTGGATGCCTAGCTGCACTCAGTCGGTTCATTGCGCGCACGGGAGAAAAAGCCTTGCCTCCGTACCGGCTCCTTAGAAAATCCGAGCACTTTGCATGGACACCGGGCGAGAGGAGGCCCTCTCAAAGCTGAAGAGCATGCTCACATCTCCTCCCCGTGCTCGTGCCGCCTCGGCCGGCTCGAGACGGCGTACCCGCCGAATCCCTCCTCCTCTATGTTGCCGCAACCACTCGGGTGGTCGCACGGTCATAGTGGTCGAGGCGGGAAGAGGGGCACGTGCTCCCGTCCGGCGGCCGGTGTATTTCATCAGCGAGGTGCTCTCAGATGCCAAAACTCGATACCCCCCATATCCAAAAGCTGCTCTACGCAATCGTGCTCACCCGTCGAAAACTCCAGCACTACTTTCTTAGCCATCCGGTGACGGTGGTAACGTCATTCCCACTTGGGGAAATTATCCAGAACCGGGAAGTCGTGGGTCGGATCGCCAAGTGGTCGGCCGAGCTCATGGGCGAGACCATCACGTACGCCCCACGAAAGGCTATCAAATCCCAAGTCTTGGGCTGACTTTGTCGCCGAGTGGACCGACGTCCAACTCCCCCCCCGGATCCGCCGAGCCGGTGGACCATGTATTTCGACGGGTCACTTATGAAGACGGAGCGGCGCGGGCCTGCTCTTCGTCTCACCCCTCGGAGTACACATGCGTTACGTGGTGCGCATCCACTTTGCCGCCTCGAACAACATGGCGAGTATGAGGCACTCGTTACGGGTTGCGCATTGCCATCGAGCTTGGGGTCCGACGCCTCGATGCTCGAGGCGACTCGCGGCTCGTTATCGACCAAGTGATGAAAGCCTCGAGCTGCCATGATGAAAAGATGGAAGCGTCTCCGCAATGAGGTGCGCAAGTTGGAAGCCGGCTTCCAT
Organism: Themeda triandra; assembly: GCA_018135685.1. NCBI lineage: Eukaryota > Viridiplantae > Streptophyta > Magnoliopsida > Poales > Poaceae > Themeda > Themeda triandra. The sequence continues at coordinate 126,836 of JAENPR010001266.1, read as the reverse complement.
GGTCTAGAGCTCAACCACATCCCAAGGTGCTTCAACGAGGCCGCGGACGAACCGGCCAAAATCGCTTCATCTCGGGCGCCGCTGCCCCCAGACGTCTTCTCGAAAGATCTTCATGAGCCATTCGTGAAGTGGGACTCGAGGGGCCAGGGCGGGACCCGGCCGTTGAGCTCGGCTCCTACGACCGAACCCCCCTCGACGGGGGCCACAGTCATGGAGATCGACCAGGTTACGAGCCCACCAACTGACTGGCATGCACCATTCCTCGAGTATCTCATTCGAGGGGAGTTGCCAGGGGATCGAACGGAAGCGAGGCGACTAGCTCGTCGAGCCAAAACTTACGTCCTTTACAGGGACGACAGAGAGCTCTACCGCCGCATCCCGACCGGTATACTTCAACGGTGTATCTCGATCGAAGAAGGCAGGAAACTGCTCAGAGACATGCACTCGGGGGCTTGTGGCCACCACGCTGCGCCAAGAACACTTGTTGGGAACGCATTCCGTCGAGGCTTCTACTGGCCCACTGCAACTGCTGACGCCATCAAGCTTGTTCGAGCATGTGAAGGGTGCCAATTCTACGCCAAGCAAACGCATCTTCCAGCACACGCACTCCAGATGATCCCCCTCACGTGGCCATTTGCGGTCCGGGGGCTCGATCAGTCGGACCCTCAAAAGACGACGGGAGGCTACACCCACTTGCTCGTGGCCATCGATAAGTTCACCAAGTGGATCGAGGCCAAGCCCATCACTAACATCCGCTCGGAGCGAGCGGTCGAGTTCTTCACCGACATCGTCCATCGCTTTGGAGTCCCCAACGTCATCATTACGACAATGGCACCCGAGTTCACGGGTAAAAAGTTCTTGGACTTCGCGATCGGTACCACATCCGTGTGAACTGGCGGGTCGACGCGCCTACCCTCGAACTAATGGCCAAGTCGAACGCGCAAATGGCATGATCTTGCAAGGTCTAAAGCCAAGGATCTTCAAACGATTGAACAAACACGGCAACAAGTGGGTAGCCGAGCTCCCATCTGTCCTGTGGAGTCTGCGGACGACCGAGAGTCGAGCCACTGGGTTCACCCCGTTCTTCTTGGTCTATGGGTCTGAGGCCGTCCTCCCCACTGACCTCGAGTACGGGTCCCCTCGACTCAAGGCCTACAACGAGACTAATCAGGAAAGGCCGGCAAACGCCATCGACCAAGCGAGAAGAGGCTCGAGACACGGCGCTCCTACACTGCGCGCTACCAACGAAGCTACGGCAATATCACGAGAAGAATGTGCGCAAGAGGGATTTCAAGGTCGGCGATCTCGTGCTTCGTCGACGCCAAGATAACAAGGGGCGCCACAAGCTCACTCCTCCTTGGGAAGGCCCGTTCATCGTGGTCAAGGTGCTGAAGCCGGGAACGTACAAGTTAGCCAAAGAAGACGGCTCGACCCTCACCAACGTGTGGAACATCGAACAGCTACGTCGCTTTTTCCCCTAGGCCTTGATGCCTTGTACATATTTTGTCCAAATATACCGCTAGTATGAATAAATAAGTCAGTTTCTTACTTGTTGTTCATACACAAGGTGGGCTCGACTTTGTTTCCACAAAGTCAAGCCCCCTCGGGAGCTAGACCGGGGGGACCCCCCCGAAGTCCTCGAAAAAACGCACCTAGTTTTTTCGAAAACAGTGCTCGACGTAATCTTTCCCCTCCTCGCCTCGAAATTTTTCGTAAGCTAAGTATTTGCGTCACCTCGAGCTCGTCGAGCCAGGGCGATCGAGCACAAGGCTTCCCACGCTTCCGAGCTACGGCACCCTAACTCATCCCCTCTCGAAATGGTTCGAGCACAGCGCCAACACTTAGCTAAAACAAAGTAAAGGCAGGAAGTGGAAAACGACATCAAGCGCAAAGAAAAAACTAGAGCATAACGGTTTAAATTACAAGCATCAAGATTTTAGGCCGCTTAGGCCATTCCACGACCAGAATATTTTGATTCTTACAAGGGCCTTGTTGCCCAGATTTCGGCTCGCAGGCCGGATAAAAACTACTCCATGTCAGGCGGGAGGACTTCTCGCAGCAGATCACCTCCAAGACGGGCGCCGGCTCCTCGGCCTCGGCCTTGAGCTGCTCGATCCGGGGTTGACCCCTCCTTCTTGTTCGCCCTCGGCGTAGGTGAAGCCGCTCGCAACGGCCTCCATCCCGCCCGGGCGTCCTCCCTCGAGATGCTAAACCCCGAGTAGAAGATGGCCATCGTCCGGCGCGCGTTGAAGAAAGACAAGGGCTTCCCGAATACGACCCCGAGAGGCGCCGAACTCACGGACCCGGCTAGCGTAGCTCGCGGCATCCGGCCCCTCGACGTCCACCACCGGCGAAGCCCCGATTAGCGCTAAGGGTGTCGATGGCGCCGGTGATGTGGGCCTTGGCGAAAGCACGCGGTCGGCCAGCGCATGGGTTGACTTTGCGTACTCACGCGCGTCCACCAAGTCCGCCTCAAACCTGAAAAAGGACGACAAGAATCAAGTACTCAATCAAGTACTCGAGCAACATGTATGAATCACGCACGAAAAAAAGAACTAAAGGACTCGAGCACTTACCGGTGCAGCGGGTCGAGAGCCCTTGCTCGCGTTCGAGCGCCCGCGCGAGTTCAGTCTCCTTTCTCCGGAGGGCGCGCTCGATGTCGCGTTTCTCCACGCGCAGCTCCTCATAAGCCTTGCCGGCGCCCTGGATGGCGAGGTCCTTCTCCGTCATCTCTTGATGGAGGTTGACCGCCTCCGTCTGGAGACCGCTCGCCCGCTCTTTCTCCGCTTCAAGCGCGCTGGCAAGGGCCTCCTTCTCGGCAGCCTCCCGGGTGACCGTTGCCTGGAGCTCCTTCACGTAGGCCTCGACGCCGGCCTTGTCCTTCTGGAGCTGCTCCATGTCCCGGCACTTGGCCTTATAACCTTGCAGCGCCGTAGCCGCGTCCTTCTTGAGCTGCTCGAAGGCTTTGTGCAAACTGCGTACGTACGACGCGGCCTCGGCCTCTGCGTGGCTCGGGCGAGCCTCTCGCCGGCCTCCCGCGAGGCCGAGCGCCTCGGCCCCGGTGCCACTCGAGCGAGCTCGTCCCGAGCTCTTCCGGCTTCTCCCTTGGCGGCGTCCGGGCGGCGTTGGCCTCTCGAAGGAGTCGGGCGGGCCGGTGCGGCTCCGCCTCGATCCCGCCCCATGCGCACGTATCGCCGGATCTCGTCCTCGCTCTCGCTAAGGGCGCGGATGTGAACTGACTTGGCGTATGAGCAACTCTGCGCCGTCTGAATCACGAAAAAAGAAAAATCAGATGCAAGCTACGATAAGTCCGAATAAAAAAATGGCCGTGCTCGAGAATACTCACGGAAGAAAGCCGAGGCGTCCTCGAGACAAGTGACGGGGCGGTTTTCGGGGCATGCTCGAGCCCGCGCCGGCGCTCCTCGGCCTCCATATGCGCCTCGAGCTCCTTTTGATCGTTCATCACGATCGCGGGGGCCTCGTGGTCGAGGGGTCGGGAAGCACCGCCGGCGGCCTTTCCCACATGGGGAACTCCTCCCGCATCTCCTTATCGACGGAGGAGTGGAGTTTCCTCACCGCCTCTAAATCGACGCCCGCCGTCACCACTCGTTCGGCCCGGGGTTGCCGGCGCCGTGGTTGACTCCGGGAGGAAGATGCCTCTTGGGCGAGCGCCGCGCCTCGATCCGCCTCCGCTCCTCGATGGATACGTCGGTGGGCTCGGTGCGTCCAAAACCGACCGTCCGCATATGACTGTCTATGATGGCGGACGCCGTCAGCTTCCTTTGGGCCTCCTCCCAGTGGTCAGCATCGGACATGACGGTGAACTCCACCTCACCCGTCGTCGAATCAGGCACGAGGTGAGGGACCATAACCTCCCTTAGCCGCTATGCAGAGCGGCGGCGCGCCGATACGGCGCCAAGTGGAGTTCTGCTTGCTGTCCCACCTGCGGCTGCTGCTCCTCTAGCTCAGCCCGTAGCTCCACCTGCGGCTGGCGCTCATCGCCACCCGTGACAGAGGGCTCCTCCACCACTGGCTCCACCTGCTGCTCCACCACCAGCTGATGCTCTTCGCCGCCTGCGGCAGCGGGTTGCACCGCCGGCTCCGCCTGCTGCTCCACCGGCTCCTCCGCCTTCTCCTCCTCTTGCGCGGCGGCGAGGGTGCTCCTCGGCGCCCCCTCTCGAGCGCCAGTTTGGGTCTCCCCGTCCTCGACCCTTTGCCCAGCAGAGGAGTCGACCTCCATATCCCGAGGAGGGGTTGGGGCTCGGCCCGGCTGAGGCTCAGGCGCCGTTTCCGCCTCCTGCATCTCCACATCCCCCACCGGCCGATCGGTGGCGACCAGCGTTTCCTCCCCCTCCTTCTCCCTGCGCTCCTCCTCGAGCTGGCGCAGGCCGACCGGCCAGGAGGACTTGGTGCCCGAGCTCGGACTCTAGTCTTCGAGCGTGATGGGCTGCTGCTCCGATCCAGCCCCCGTCGCCGGGATAGAGGCCGCCGGCTCTGGCGCCATCGCCCCTTGGTCGCCCGCCGCCGTGTCGCCCAGCGCGCCTGACGATGACAGGGTCTCGAGCGGGATGGCAGTCGAGGCCGTGGTGGTGGTGGCGTCCTCATCCCCCATAGCCTTGGTCACGGCCCCGGCACCTGCACGGGACGCAGCTGCCATCAGCCTGCCACGCCTAAGCGCATCCTTGGCCCGCTCTAACCAAACTGGAGTAGAAGGGGGAAGGGTCACTCCACCTGACATCGACGGGGTGCCGCTCGACCCTCCTGTGGTCCTCAGCCTCTTAGTAGGCAGCATGGGGGGGAGGGACGGTAACGTCTGCAGGGGACGCTTAGTCCTGGAAGAAAGAGAAAAACAAAAATTCGTTGTGACAAAATACTCACACACGAACAAAATGGTACAATAAGGTATAGGTCGACCGAAGACTTACCCCCGCGGTCGAGGTGGCGCGCCCGAGCCACCCGGCCCGCTCAAAGCGCTCGGGGCTGTCGAGCCTCGGTCGCCCCCTCGAGTCACTCGAGGACTTGGGGACCTCGAGCCCGCCGCTTGCGCCGCTCGGGGACTTCGAGACCACGGGGCCGCCCTCGTTTCCGCCGACTCCGTGGCCGGGACGGGCACGGTGTCCCTTACGGGATCCCGGGTCTGCGGGTCGAGGTCCGCTCGGCCCGGCGGTCGCTGGAAGGAGCCCGGCGTTGCTCGTCGGGCTGCACAAGAGTTGAAGTGCGCACGTTTGCAGCCTCATGCTGCCGGGTGTGCGCGCCCGTCGAAGAAGAATGATGGCGGGAGGAAGAGTCCCGCCGCGTCGGAGACGGCGCCCGCCCGCCATGGCTAGAGTGCCAGGACGACTCCTCTCGCCGCCCTGCTTGAGCCGGCGACGGTGAGCGAGCGCGGTGGCTAGAGCGTTGAGACGCCCCTCCCCGCTGCCTCGCCTGGGCCGGCGACGGCGCTCGAGCGCCGCGGCTCGACGACTCCTCCTGCTGGCCTGCCTGAACCAGCGACGAATCATCGCGCAGAAGGCCTGGCGCCAAAGCTAGCTCCTGCACGCGAGAGCGAGGAGGCGTCAGGGCTCGGGTGTCGGTGGCGCCATCACTGTCGGTCGCCTCATCGTCCTCCTCGTCGTCATCGCCCTCGTCCTCATCGGTCGACTCGAGAGTAGGGCTCCAGTCGGTCGGGTCCGCCGCCAGACGTATTTCACGCTCCCGGCGGCGCCTAGCCTTACGCTTCTCCTTCTCCTCTAGCGCATGAGCTTTCTGCGCCTTCTCCTCCCTCCTCGAGACCACGGCAGCGTGTTCTCGCTCGCCCCTCAGGCGTCTTACCTCGCGGACGGGCGCATCCTCCTTCACCGGGGGCCTCGACTCCGCGTGGTCGTTGATATTCTGGAAAAAAGAGAGAAAGGACAGGCCTCGATAAGGATCGCTCGAGTAAAAAAAACGACGAGAGAAGAGCTCAAAAAAACTTACAAAACCCAGTAGGTTGAAGGCCGGACGCATGCGGAAGAGGCCGACTTGGTTCTCGCCGAAGTTCCTCCCGCCGTCAATCGCGTCGCGCACCCGAGCCACGATTGTGGCGACCGGGAGGGGCGCGCCCGACATCCCGGCGGCCGCGAGCGCCGCAGATTAGCGTCCTCCGTCATCGGTCGAGCGCGGCGGGCGCTCGCGCGGGAGCACCCGGCGGGCTGTGGAACTCGGCAACCACGTGCGCAATGTTGAAGAAGAGGTTGCCGGACCTCCGGTTGCGGAGGCTCGAGATGGCGTTGAGCAGAGAGTCCATGCGGGGCTGGCGCGCTGCGGGCGGCCGTGTGTGCCCGGTTGAAACCGGGCGCCGCTTAGCACGGCGCCGGTGTATTCGGGGGAAGAGGCCCTCCCTCGTTGCGGAGGTAGAACCATTCTCGGTCCCGGCCCGGCGTTGTTCGACGTCCACGCGCCGGACAACCAGCACTCCTTCCTCTTCGGCCGATCGAGCGGGAACCCGCTCGAACATAGCGGCGGACCTTTGGCTTCTTCTTCTTCTCCTCTTCCTCCTCGTTCTCCTCTTCCTCCTCCTCGTCGCCCTCATCACCGTCGTCGTCGGCGGCCTCCTTGTCCTTCACCGCCTTGGTGAAGAGCGTCGCCTTGAAGATGTGGGTAAACAGGTCCCACTGCGGCGCCATGCCCAGATACCCCTCACACACGGCGGCGTAAGTAGCCGCGAGCGAGATGGAGTTGGGGTTGAAGTGCTGGAGCTCAACCCCGAAATGGTGGGGGAGCGCCCGCATGAAGCGGCTCGGCCGCGCACCAAGCCCCCGCCGGTGGAACCTGATGAAACTCAGGATGTAGCCCGGCGGGGGATTGGGATCGAAGTGGTCGTCGTCCGGCACCCGCCACTCCGGTAATCCCTCCGCCGGATTGGGCGGAAGCAGTCCGCCATTCACCAAGTTGATCAGCATCGCCTCGGTCACCGAGGACCGAGGCCACGGAAGCGCATCCTCCATCACCACCGGCGTGGGAGGCTCCTTGCCTTTGCCCTTGCCTTTTCCACCGGCACCCTGACCGGAGCTCTGACCCGACTTCCTGACTGACCTCCTCATGTCGGTGACGGAAGCGGGACGGCGGAGCAACGACGGCGGCGGCGCACGAGGAACGGTGGCGCGGGGAACGGTGGCACAGAAAGCAGGCACGGCCGCGGGCGCTGGTGGTCGCGGGCGGCGGTGGCAGCGATTGCAGATTGCGGCGGCGGCGGATTGAGTCTAGAAGCAGGGCGCAACTAACGGCAAGAGCGGCAAGGAAGGCAAGAATGCGGGGAAGGAGAACCAGGAGCCTACTCCTCCATATTTATAGAGCCCAAGCCGATCTGCGTGAATCGCATCCAACGGCCTAGATTACGCCATCCAACGGCCGCGCGCCCCCTGCGGACTCGACGAAAAACGGTAACCGTATTTATTGCCCTGACAAACCGCCACGCATCGCGAGACGGAGCGGAACCGTCGCCAAGACACGATCACCACGATGCGCCAGTTTCCGCCTAAAAAGGCGCGCCGTTTGCAACGGACGGATGCGCCCCGAACGGGCGCAATGACGGGACGTCTCGACAGACGGTCCCTTACACGGTAAGAAACCTGGGGACCCCGGTCCCACAAGTAAGTCTCGAGGGAGCGGAGGCTGACCCACGGACGGGTTCGAACAGCCGCCCTCGAGCACCCGAGTTAGGGGCGCCTATGGGAAGGAACCCTCGAAAGGTTCCGCTCGAGAACGAACCCTCGAACCCAGATAGCGTGTCCAAGGCGGGGCACTAGGTATCCAAGAGATCCCGTCGACGGGAGGCACTCGAGCCGCCGGTCCCCTCGAACGGGGCCGGTCCTCTGGAAACTAAGCGCCCTGCTCTAATGAGAGCGCCCCCGGGCCACGAAGCCGTCTCCCCCCGAAAGGAGGCGAGCTCTCACTTGGACTACCCGCCATCAGCTCACAGGGGGGTATGGTGCTCGCTCGGTCGCGAGTAGTGTCAGACCTCTCACCACTTGGATCTGATCCAAGAGATCCAGCGAGGAACTGGATCACGACTCCAGCCCAGCCATTCGAGGCTCGGGGGCTCGAGTCACACAAACAACCTCCCTCGACACGGGAGGAGCAGGAAATACTCGGGGGCTCGAACAGTTATCAGAAACCTCCTACCTCGAGCTGCTACAACTCCAGTTAATAATACTCTTACACAAAACCGTTCATCTCAAAGCCCCCAGAGGAATGCCTCATTCCTCTGGGGCCTCGGGGGCTACCCCCGCGGGGGACGCTCGCGCGCCCCCCACGGAGAAAGGACGAAACGACTCCTCGAAACAACATGACCCTAAGTCTAGGTATTTCAACTCCACTTCATGATCCCTTGCTTGAAGTTTTTTCACAATCAAGCAAGGGCTCGGGGGCTACTGTCGGATACCTAGATTAGGGGGTCCTAAATTGGGTGAATTAGAGATGAACAAATCAGCCTCATTCCTCTCTAAGAATCCCAAAAGCTAATTGACCAGAGAAACCCCAATCCTTCTCACACTGGGCCGGCCCACTACTGTGCCCGCAAAGCCTCGAAACCTTCCGCTCGAGCAAAGGGCCGCTCACCCGCTCGAGAAAGAAGTACGGAAACCGCTCGAGCGAGCGACCGCTCGAGACGGTAGCATAAACCGCTCGAGCCAGCGACCGCTCGAGCGGAGACGGAGAACGCTCGAGCGAGCACCCGCTCGAGTCTGCCCTCAATCATTGCCTGAACAGAGCACGCACATGGCCACAGGGCTCGAACAGCGCCAAAGTACTCTGACGCCGCCTAACCCCATGGCTACAGGGCCTGCAATAGTGGAACTTGCGCCGGTCGCCTCCGCCATTACGCTGCCCATCCCCTGGATTCAAGGATGGCAGGTGCCACTGTGGAGCCGTGCTACGCACTGTGCCACGCGTTACGTCCCCTTTAGGCGCCGTAGTCAAGCCCCCGCACCGTCAAACACGTCGTGCCGTCCCATCGCTCGGGTCGACGACCCCTCGAGCCGACACCAAGGCGCTCGAGGAAATGATGGCGGATGCGATTGGCGTACGGAGCAAGCAGTGCCCTGTCTTTCCCACCTCGACGACCATACCGCAGGGTTCCCGGGCGCACGTGCTCGGCTACGCCGGCACCGCACCTCGACTACATCAGCCCACGACCGAGAAGGACGAGCAGGCCATCAATGACCATACCGCTACGGGCTCGAACCGGACCGAGGAACGTCTGATCTCGACGACACGACATGGCGCATGTACCTCGACGTCACACCCACGACAGCCCTATCTACTCTGTACACCCGAGCCTCCCCTTGGCCTATAAAAGGGATGCCGGCCTAGCCCACCGGGGTTTTTGGACGCCTTCACTCACACTCCCTCACTAAGTCTCGGACTACCTTGTACTCACCCCTGCACAAGCACCCCGGTGCAAGATAATACAAATCTCTCCCCACTTTGGACGTAGGGCATTCTTTGCCTGAACCAGGATAAACGCTTGTGTCCATCTTGCATCACCATCCGGATTAGGGAGCACGCATAGAAATTTACTCGTTGGCGTTATACCCCGGGGTACGAAACACCGACACATCGTCTGATTCATCGTTCATCTCGTGTGCGTGTTGCTAGCAGCTTGACGACAAGATGTTGTCAACTGTACGTGTGTGAGAAAAGCCGGAACCTCGCGCAGTTGCGCGGTTTTTTTTTCCTTGGGTTAACGGGTCGTACTGTTAACGTTGTTATACTCTTTGGTTTGCACTGTTCGGTAACGGGTATGTACTGTTTACAGCAACAGTAGCTACTGTTTGCTAACGGGTTCTGTTCATGTGACCCATTACTGTTATCAGGACCCGTTACTGTGACTTAACGGGTTATTACTGTTCATTTGTCGCCTTGACTGTTCATGTGCATGCGTGGTATTTGTTCATGGGCATGACGTGGTACTGTTCATAGGCATGCACGGAGAGCACTGTTCAACATAAACAGTGATATGAGTCACTGACAAGGTATACACTCATAATGTAGGTAGGTAGATATCCTTTAACTACACATGAGAGGTACGATGGTTGAAACTATTTAATAATGTTCCTAACAAAACCACGACAACGGACTATCTAGGAGAGTTTTTATGGATGAACGGAAGACAACGGACAGCGTCAGTGATGAAACAATAGCAAGGTTCGCACATTTTCCAAAAGGGTTCCATTCACAGACGGTGCAACTATATGCACCTCAGTGTCCATTTTTTAATATTTCTATATGTCAACTAGCTAGTGTTTTCTTTTATGCCGTTAAGGACTCTAGCCTAAAGTCTAATCTATTCATTACCTTGAATATATCGTAGACTTAGTTTAAATAAGACTCGGAGTCGTTTTTTTCTCTCTCTCTTCAATAACTGTTGAGGACGTTCTTAGGGCACTTACATTATAGACTCTAGCATAGAGTCTAATCTATTCATTACTTTGAATATATCGCAAACTTAGTCTAAATAAGACTTGGAGTCTTGATTTTTTCCCCTCTCTTCAATAAATATACTGTAACATCAGTAAAATACTATAAATGGGAGGGTATTAAATAGGTTTACACTCTATGGTAGAGTTGCATTATATGTGCCCTTAGCATCTTCACTCAAGCAGCCTAAAACCTCTTAACTATATGCTGCTAACAGGGTTACAGGGTAACATTACCACCGTTTAATTGTACAACCGTAATAACAGCAACAGATCGGCGCACTACAGTCTTGGTGCAGCGCGAGGTGAATCCGGCAGGCCGGCGGCTGCATGCAGATCATGCCACACGTGTTGCACCTGGACACATGTGACACCGTTGATTTTTTTCAAAAATTATCTACTTCTTCCGTTCACGAACCATAATTATTTAATTCATTTTGTAGTAGTAATTTCTTTTCTTCGTAGTAGTAAAATGATCTATTTCTTCATAGTAATTTGAAATAGTAATAAAAAGAAAAGCATAGCGTTGATCACGCACAACCATAAAAGGACGTCCTTCTGGCATGCAGCCTCCATTGATATACGACCGTGAAAAGAAGCCACGGATTTTCATCCAAAATTAACAGGAATGCTAACCAACACGCGTGTGTTTTTTGAAGAAAACACATGGATTTTTTTTCTCTTACATGCGGGACCCACACCTTCTCTCTCCCCACTTCTTCCTCCCCCGACTCGGCATGCACCCGCGCCCCCACCCAATCGCCGGCCGCGCCCGCGCCGCCGCCCGCCGCCACGCGCCTGTGCCTCGTGCCGCCAGCCACCGTGCCGCCGCTCGCCGGCGATGCTCCTCTGCTGCTCCTCCCCCTCTCTGTCTCGTTGCTTTTGCTGGGTTAAAAAAAATTGAGTAAAATGCACTGTAGGCCCAATAACTTGCGAGGCTGTCCCATTTAGGTCCGCCAACTATGAAACCGTGTATCTGGCCCAGACAACTTTGAAACGCGTTCAAATAGGTCCAAAGGCGGAATTGGAGCCCGGTTTTGCACACGTGGCCAGTCCACTGTGGACTAGGCCGGCCCATCAAGGGTCACGTGCGACGCGCGAGCCGACCCGCGCCCCTGGCCACTTAACAAAAAACACCCCCGCATTTCCCCTTCTCGGACCCCAGCCCCCGTCTTCCCGTCCCCCGCTCCTCTCCCACTTGCTCTCTGCCGTCGCCGCCGACAGCCCTCCGCCATGGCGCATCAGCGTACAGGCCAAGGAGGACCTAATCTGCGCAACCTGTCCCTGCCTCTCATCACTTGCTCGGATTGCTATCGGCGTAAGGTGGTGCGGCGGGTGTCAATGCAAGACCACAGCAGAGGGCAAGTGTTTTACTGTTGCCCCTTCCATAAGGTTAGTTAGGGTTTGGATCTCGAGCTCTGTTTGATCTTCTTTAATCTTGTTTGATGCTGCTGATTTGAATATGGATGTGGATTGAGTTTTGGTTGCAGAGGAATTCGGGTTGCCCTTTTTTTACTGGGAGGATGATTATGAGGAGCACCTCCTTACCCTGTCCAGAGAAGGAAGGTTGGCTTCATTGTTGGCCAATGATGGCGACCAGAGCACAAGACTTCCCAAATTGGAGGCATCTTCATCTGGATTGAAGGATGAGTTGAAGGATTGAGGGTTGTTAGCACCTCGACAGGAACCAGGGGTGAAGGAATTAGGAGCTAGGGATGAAGTGCTAGTGGCATTGAAAGTTGTTTGTTTTCTGTGTGTTTGTATGCTTGTAGTTCAGGTGATGATCTTGTTAGTGTTGTTAGTGAAGTGAATGGCACCTTGTTGCGTGGATCATGTAAATGTATCTGTTGACCATAACTATGCAATGGAATGGAAGTTATTGTGCCTATTTTGTCCAAATTATGGTGTTTGACAGAAATTTGATTGAAATTTGGCTGAATTTTGTCAGCATTTTCACAGCAATTTGACACAGTTAACAAGCACCATTGACACAACAATATTGCACACAATTTCAACAGTTAACAGCCACTTATATTTACATAAGCAAAAGCATGGAACTTGTTTCAAACTGGTTACTGTTGGACCAGTCCAGCTACATCCATGTGTTACCACCTTCACTAAATTACTCTAAGACCAAAATGAAGCATCCATGTGCTACATCCATGTGTTACCACCTTCACTAAGTTACTCTAAGACCAAAATGAAGCATCCATGTGTTACATCATACTGTTTTTGGGTGCTACATCACAAAGTTACATCATAAAAGAAAGATGGTCATTGTTCAGGTCTTCTTTCTAGGCTTCTTTGCAGCCTGAGGCTTGGCCTTGTCATCCATCTTGTGCTTTGCTGCTGTAGCTCTTCCAGTCTTGGTAGCTGTTGTTGGAGGTACTGGTCTTGCAGCAGGCACATTGGACAAGATGAAGTTTGAGTCAGGCAGAGTTGTTGATTTGGCACTGCATGACCTAGCCTGTGTGTACTGGTAAAATTTTGGAGTCAGGTTCTTTTGTTTGATGTAATAGAGTGAGTAGCAGTGTTGTAGTTGAGTACATACCTCTTTGTCCAGCTGTGAAATCAGATGGGACATATGATCTTGTGTAACCTGAGACACTGGCTGGGACACCACCTGCAAGAAAGTATTGTCAGATGTGAATGGTGATACACTAAGGGATCAGATCACAATAAGGTGTAAGGAACTACCTCTGACAGTCTGGAATAATCATACAATTCTTCTTGATGGAACACTGGAGATGAAATGTTAATAGGAGCACTCAGGTCTGGTTCTGCAATATCTTCCAACACCACATCAATTGGGACTGGAATAGGGCCATGTGGCTGTTCAGGTGGCATCAGTCCAGCCTTCCTAAGCTGGCAACCTCTCTTATTGTAGTTAGGCCCTCCACAGTAAGAGCATGTCATCTGCACTCCATGTTTTGACAGCTTAGTTCCATTAGCAGTTCCAATTTCTTGTGGTGTTTTCCTTCTGCTTGTTGGAGGCCTGCCCACCCTTTTCTCATACTTAGGAGGGAACACTTGGGGTCCCGAGACATCTTCCTAGTTCTCTTTGTCCCTGCATGGCATGATCTTTGGGCCATATGCTATAAGGAACATTTCAGAACTGTAACAGGAATGGACCATTGTTTCACTAGAAATCCTCTCATGCCTAAGACATGAGATAGCATGGGCACATGGTATCCCAGTTAGGTCCCATCTCCTGCACTCACATTTCTTCAGTCCAATGTCAACAATGAAGCAATGATCTCTATCTTGGACCTGGAAGATTCCTTTACCAGATGGAATGGGAAAACAAGTGTTTGACCACTCAGTTATTTTGTTGACCTTTTCCCTTATCTTAGGACAAATTGGCCCCTGCCACATGTCTCCCACCTCCTTCTCCTTTGAGTAGTGCCTTGCCATCAGCTGGTTCTTAATCTGCTCTATCATTGACAACACAGGTAATTCTCTAGCATCTAGTATGAAATTGTTGAAAACCTCACAGCTGTTATTTAAGAGTATGTCACACTTGCTGTTGGTACTAAAAAATGCTCTAGACCATGTGTTAGGAGGCAACTTCTTTGACCAGCTGTAAGCCTTCTCATTCAGATCCCTAAGTTTCTCCATGTTCTTGGTCCACTGAATCACAGTTGTTGATCTTGCACATTTCCATACTTGGTTTTTCAAGTTCTCGCCTTTGAAGTGGTGTTGGAAGTTTGAATACATATGCCTGACACAGAATCTGTGCTCTGACTCTGGAAATAGTTCACCCACAGCTTTAATTAGGCCCTGCAAAATAAAAGAGTAAAATGCACTGTGGGTAACTAAACTATTGGCCTCCTCCCATCTAGGTACCCGAACTATCAAAGCGACTATCTGGGTACCTTATCTTTTGTCGCTGCACACCAAAGGTCTAAAGTCGGCCACGTTAGCACTAATTTTCCAAAAAGCCCCCTATCACTTTTCTCCTCTTCACAACTAAGTCCTTCCTCTTCCTCCAGCAGTAGTCCTCGTCCTCCGGAAGCTACAGCCCACTCCGTCTTTGTCGCGGACTGCCCGAAGCTCCAACAGTCGTCCATGGCGGACGTGCCTGACGAGCACGATGACGCCCAGCTCGCTCGCTTGCCCGCAGCAGCCGGTCCAGCTCGCTCGCTCGCCTGCGCCCGCGATGGCCGGTCAGCATGCTCTCGCCCGTGCTCGCGTCCGCATCATCCCCGCACGCCCTGGTGTGGGTAGCACTCAGGTGGGTCGCTGGCGCACCCTGCTGCTTGCTGGCACCACCGGGTAGCCATACAGTCAACCATGGCCACCGCCACCATGTGCAGCTGGCGTTCGGATGCTGGCCTGGCCTAGCTCCCTTCCCTCCGCGTACGTGAGCACAGTGCAGCTGGCTTCCAGGAGACGCCGTGTCGTCGTGGCATCACGTCCTACTAGGGCAGGTGCTGGTGACGATGGCCTCTTGCACGCATCAGTCATGGGCTCATGGCGGCTTCTGTTGTGCTTCTCCCATCGAACATCACGCGTTGACACCTCTTGCATACACCCGCGGGAACTCGTCCCGGAGCGCGTCCAGGACGTCGGGCTCCAGGTCCTCGAATGTGTTGAGCGGCGTGTATCCCCGCTGCCGGAGCTCCCTGAGCCAGAGCTTGCCGACGAAGCCGCACGCACTGGTGCCCCAGAGCACGAACGCCGGCACCCCGAGCTCCTCTGCGGCGCCCAGCGCGAAGCTGACGAGGCCGCTGATGACGACGAAGGTGGCGTACACCCCGCACGCGTGCAGCAGCTCCGCAACTTCAGCGTCGGGTTGATGTGGCCCGAGCACAGGAACGGGAACACCATCGCAAGGCCTCGGTGCTGTTGGCGTCATCGGTGCTGTTGGTGTCCACGGCGACGGCGCCGACGAGCGCCCGGAGCGCGGCACAGCCGACGGTGGGTGCGGACGCGCTGGTCCGGCCGGCGACGCGCACGAAGTCTGGAATCCCGAGGCGCTCCTCGGCCCTGGCGTACGCGGCGCCCGAGGCGGCCTCGCTGGCGGCGCGCGACATGGCAGAGGACAGCGAGCGCCATGGACGACTATTGGAGCTTCGGGCGGTCCGCGATGAGGACGACGTGGGCTGTAGCTTTCGGAGGACGAGGACGACTGCTAGAGGAAGAGGAAGAACTTAGTTGTGAAGAGGAGAAAAGTGATAGGGGGCTTTTTGGAAAATTAGTGCTGATGTGGCCGACTTTAGACCATTGGTGTGCAGCGACAAAAGATCAGGTATCCAGATAGTCGCTTTGATAGTTCAGTTACCTAGATGGGAGGAGGCCAATAGTTTAGATACCCACGGTGCATTTTACTCAAAATAAAAATAGAGTGAGTACCCAAATGAATGAAACTGTACAAATAGTTCAAACTTTGGATGGAATCTAGGGGACAATCCTCACCTTCTGCTTGTCTGTCATTATAGTCCAAGAACCAGTGTTCTGAATTCCTAGATCCTCCTTAAGTGTTGTCAAGAACCATCTCTAAGATGCTGTGCATTCAACCTCAACAACACCAAAAGCAACCAGATATATGCAATCATTGGGATCAATTCCAACTGCAGCAAGCATTATACCACCATACTTAGTCTTTAGGTGGCACCCATCCAAACAAATAAGAGGTCTGCATCCTTCAAGAAATCCCTTCTTGGAAGCACCCAGTGACACATACATTGACTTGAAAATGTTGCCATCAAGGTTCAGATAGAATGTTCTCAGTGGGTTTGTCTTTCTCAACTCATGTGCAAACTTCCACAACATGTTATACTGTTGATCTTCATCTCCATTCACCTTCTTCATAGCCAATCTTTTGCTCTACCAAGTTTGAACCTTGATGGTGTGAGATTCCATTCCTTCTGCACTGTCCTAGCAAAGTTGTTAATGGACATCTTTAGGTCTGCTCTGAATGCCTCCAAATACTTGTCTGCAAGCCAAGTAGCTGTGCATTTCTTCAAAACCCACTGCTTCATGCAACTGTGTTTCCCATTATAGGTCTTGATCATGAAGCATTTGTACCTCTTATCAGGTGCTGCCTTCAGAGTCCAAGGACATCCTTCTGCACAATAAGCCTCCACCATGCTCTGTTCATTTCTGGGCACCCTAATGGCAACTCTGTTCCTAAGGCTGTACTCAGTTAAGGCCTTCCTTAGCATCTCAACATTGTCAAACTTCATGCCCACCTTAAACACAGGGTTCTCCATGTCCTCTGGTTTGAAAGCCTGGAGCTTGTAACCTGGTGCACCTTCACCATCAGAATCAGGCAATTGAAGCCCATCTTCATCAGTTGAATAATCATCTTCTGAATCACCTAGAGGTAGGTTGCTGCACCTTGCTGCTACTGCTGCCCACTTAGTGCCCTTAGCAATTTTCTTCTCTCTTGCAGCACCTTCATCTGCCACATGTTCATCAACATTGTCCACAAAAAGGTCATCATCTTCCTCTAAGTCATAGTCACTGTCTTCAAAATCACAGTCATCACTTGAGCTGTCCCCTTCATGTGCACCTGAATTGTCATCTATGTCTCTTTGCCCTTCATCATCTCCTGCCTCATTGTGAGTATGACTGCTCTCACCTTTGCACGGGCTAACCAATTTAGGCAATGATGCAACAGGGTTTGCAATGATATCATCCCAGTCTGCACCTGTTGTCATTGCCTCATGATCAAAATACAACACCAGTGTCTTCACCCTGTCAACCATTGAAGCCATAATTGTAGTGTCCTTCTCATTAACTACCAACCTGAGGCCTTCTGGGAACTTCAAACCAGGGAGTAACCACCACACTCTCAAATGTGGGTTCCTTGGGTAGTGCAGCAGGAAAGCAAGATCATGGAAGCTCTGTGGGCTAAATTTTTTGGCTTGCACATGGTCAATGTAGCTCACTTTGTCATCTATATAGCACCGATGAGGGCCATGTCCAGTAAAGAAACCATTATGATGTAACTCAACTGTGAACTCATCACTAACCCGACCTACATCAACAAGAACAGACCACATTCAGGGCGGGCGACTCAAGAAATGTGACCTAGAAAAGTGAAATCAGTAACCCTAGCCTTGCAAACCTAGCGACTTGACCTAATCCAAGACTGAACCTCAACTAATCATGACCAAAACACTGTCAATTCCAACAAGATTGGACCTTGGAGACACTTACTGTAATCGGGGGGGGCGGTTCACGTTCGCGCCTCACACGGGCCTTCATCCTGCCGCTTCACGGCGATCGCCGGGGAGCGGTACCCTCGACGCCGGGAGAGCGACCCGCCGTCGCCGCGCCGCCGTCGATTGCTGATGCCGATTTCACTCCCCGGCCGCCTCTCCCGCTTCCGCCGCTCCGCCTTTGCCCGCCAAGAACCGAAGAACCCAAACCCTCGGACAGGGCTGGGGTCTGAGAAGGGGAAATACGGGGGGTGTTTTTTGTTAAGTGGCCAGGGGCGCGGGTCGGCACGCGCGTCGCATGTGACCCTTGTTGGGCCGGCCCAGTCCATGGTGGACTGGCCACGTGTGCAAAACCGGGCTCCAATTCCGCCTTTGGACCTATTTGAACGCGTTTCAAAGTTCTCTGGGCCAGATACACGGTTTCATAGTTGGCGGACCTAAATGGGACAGCCTCGCAAGTTATTGGGCCTACGGTGCATTTTACTCAAAAAATTTTGTCAATTGTCTTCCATAGAAAAATTTTTCTCTCTGCAATTTGTTCTATGATCTGTTATCTATTCTATAATTGTTGTGATCTGTTCTATAATTGTGCTAGTGGTAGAAAAAAAGGTGGGAGTTGTTGGATCTATATCCAGTGGCTAAAAAACATCCATGTGTTCGTTTCCCAAAAAACACATGGATGTTTGGTAGACAAGTCCAAAATTAACCGTAAATGCCTATAATTTATGCTGTTAATGATTTATTTATTTCCATATCCCGAGACAGTGCATGCAGGCTTCTCCAGCTAACATGCTTTTAGAGCAAGGATAATAATACAGCACACAAGCGGGTTGTAAGGTTTCTTAAAGCCTTCTCTCAGCCCACTCATAGAGTGGTTAACTCCTCATCATTAATATATGACTCACTTGTCTCTCTCATAGAGTTTCATGGTTCTTATGTCCAAGCCCGCTGTAAACATACAGCCCGCTTCTCTTCTCTCTCCCCTCTCTTTTCTCCTCCATATCAGCATTTAGCCGACTTACAGCCTGCTATAATAAGCCTCAATGGAATTTTTATTGAGTGTTTCCTGTACATTAAATGAGTTACCACATCAGCAGATTTAGAGTTTTTGCATAAAACAAAGGGATATATAGAGGGGAATGTTTCATCCCGACGACACGAATCAGTGTCGTTTCCCATAACTTTGAAACCAGACGAAACCTGCATTGAGACCAATACTCTCGTGTCATCCGATCCCGTGCGGCCGCCGGAAGCCCTGGAGGAGCCGCAGCCCGGCTCTGCCAACACGGCCAACGCCTAGCGAGCTCCCATAGCCACCATCGCGTCCGTGTCATCGGAGGAGCAGGGTCGAGCATCGCGGCTTGGGGCCAGAGTCGCCGATGCCTCTGTGTCTTCGAGGAAGCAGCCACCGGGCACCGCGTCCATGGCTGCTAGCTGTGTCGCGTCGTTGGTGAAGCAGAGGCCAGGCGCCGCGGCTGCCTGTAGCTTGGGGCCGTGGCTGCTAGCTGCGTCGCATCGTCACGGAAGCAGAGGCCGGGGCGCCGTGGTTGCCGGTAGCTTTGGGGCCATGGCTGCTAGCTAGCTCCGCTGCATCATTGGGGAAGCAGGCGCGGAGCGCCGCAGCCGGCAGCAGCATGGGGCCATGGCCATGGCTACTAGCTTTGCCATGTCATCGGGGAAGCAGGGGTCGGCTGCCTGCAGCTTGGAGCCATGTGCTCGTATGTGGATTTAATGAACAGAGAGATAGAGCGGGTACAAAGAATTTGGCCGGTGTCATGGTTGCTGTCGTTTGTAGAGGAATGAGAGAACGATGAAACAGAGTGGAAAAAATGGCTATACAGTTCACGTGTGACACAATTGATCAGAGCATCTTCCAAGAATTAAATGTTGGAACTAGTCTATGAAATAGTGGAATGAAAATATGCACTCAGAGAGTCTATTTCATTCATAGTGTCATGTCTTGGAAACAGTGTGATGAAATCCTCCATTGAGACTGGCCTTAGTAATAAAATTGTTCCGTGAAAACGGTCTAGCAGAGCTGTGTTATTAGTAGTAAAATTCTTCTGTGAAAACAGTGCAGCAGAGCTCCAATAACCATAACAATTCATTAGTAGTAAAATTTATATACAATTAGTCTCTGAACATTTTTCGAACCTAGTTGTAAATCCTTTGAATGATGAATGAGCGTCAATGCATATAATTAAAGAAGGTAATTTATTTCCATTAAATGAAATGAGCAGTTGATACTGGAATCGGAGCACCAAAGTCGGAAGCCCAAATGCATTGCGTGCGGGGTGGTTGCTTGCGTCGGGCCTCCTGGATAAGGAGGAATAGAGGACAAGAGGAGAGGCGGCGGCTGATGCAGCCGGCTCCACCGCACGGCAGCCATGGCGGTGAATGGGTCCCAGGAATCGAACCAAAGCTGCGGCTGAACGCTGTTGTGCGCGGTGGGCCTAGAGGCATCGTGTGCGTGAAGGGAAACAGGGACGGTGAGGCTACCGCGGACAGCACGGAGCGAGGCGGGTATGGGGACGATGAAGACGAAGGCGGTGAGGTTTGGGCGAGGATGGGTTGGAAGGTTTCTTTTTTTTATTATTTAAGATGTTTCGGGACTGGCTGGAGGGATGAGGATGGAAACTGTTGATGGCTGATCCAACGGCAAATGAACATGGGCGACGTCGCCCCAGCTGGTGGTAGTAAATGGTATATGGTAAAAAAAACAAAGACACTTTTTTGTAACATTTTATAATACCCCACATTGATATGACGACTGTAATCATCCTTGGTATATATACATATTATTAGTTTGGGCTTAGATCAGGAAATTAAAACAATGGTATGGCATCTCGGAGTCAAATGATAGTAGAATGTACAAATTAAATTGCACTTTGTACTCCGATATTAGAAATAAACAACATGTAGTTGTGTCCGGTCACTTGGAATAAATTAATTCTCCAACACTCCGGGCGGCAGGCAACTGGGCTGGGTACCTGCCAGCAATCGGCTTCCATTGCTCCGAGTTTGTCCAAATCTGGCCGGCGGCAGAGATAACTACAAGTAGTGTCATTATTTGATCACAAAGCCTAGAAGAGCACATTTTTTATGTAGGCCATGGTATCTTATATATAGAGGGAGCTTGCGAGAGAGAGAGAGAGGGCAGTGTTTAATCAATACCTACATATAAAGAACAATGACCCTATTTTGTAACATTTGATAATACCCCATGTGAATATGACATTTGTGATCTTAGTATATACACACATTATTGGTTTGGGCTTAGGTCAGGAACTTAAAACAACGGTACGGCATCTCGGGGTCAAATGATAGTAGAATGTACAAATTAAATTGCACTTTGTCCTCTGATATTAGAATTAGACAACATATAGTTGTGGCCGGTTACTCGGAATAATTTATTTCTCCAACACACCAGCCGGCAGGCAGCTAGGCCGGGGACCTGCTAGCAATCGGCTTCCAGTGCAGTCTGTCCAAATCCGGCCGGCGGCAGAGAGATAACTGCAAGTCGTATCATTATTTAATCATAAAGCCTAGGGCAGCACATTTTTTATCCTGGGCTTTGTATCTTATATAGAGAGAGAGGGTGAGAGAGAGGTAGGGTGTTTACTGTTTAATCAATAACTATATATATGGAACAAAGACCCTTTTTTGTAACATTTGATAGTACCCCACATGGATATGACAACTGTGATCATCCTTTGAATATATACACATTATTATTATTTTGGGCTTAGGTCAGCAAATTTAAACAATGGTATGGCATCTCGGAGTCAAATGATAGTAGATGTGAAAATTAAATTGCACTTTGTCCTCTGACATTAGAAATAGACAACTTGCAGTCGTGGCCGGTCACTTGGAATAAATTAGTTCTCCAACACACCGGCCAGCAGGTGGGCTGGGGACATGCTAGCAATCGGCTTCCATTGCTCCAAATTTGTCCAAATTCGGCCGGGGGCAGAGATAACTGCAAGTCGTTGAAAGATCTTAAATGGCTAGAGGGGTGGGGGTGAATAGCCTATAAAAATTTTCTACAAAGACACTTAAGCAAGGTGGTTAGTAAATAATTTGGCGAAACGAATTTTGCGTTAGCCTACAATTTTGTTGCAAGCCATTCTATGCTATTGACTCTAGATACACACCAAAAAGCTATGTCACTAAATTACTCTACTCCTAGATGAGCAAGGTAATTCCAACATAGAGCTAAGCTACACTATCAAGCTAAATAAGCTACGACTACACAATATATCTTTGCAAGAATGTAAAGAGAGGGATTGTGATGATTATACCACTGTTGGTGTAGAGTAGATATATGAAAACTTATCCAATCACAATCACAGTGGCACTGTTGCTGGTCTTTGATGTTTGTGTACTAGGTTACTGAGGCTGTTTCTCCTAGGTACAAATACACGGTAGCAAGTACACTGAAGAAACAAGAGCACATCGCTCGCACGTAGGTAAATGAACAGTAATATTGCTGAAAAAAGACATGAAAGATGATATAAATGCTTCCAGTTTCTTAGTTTGAGTGATAGACAGACTGCACATAGACAGGTTTGATGAAGATGATTAGCCCCAGAACACTGGAATATAATTGTGAAGTCTACCTATATATTTGATTTGAATCGAAGCCAAGGCACAGAGAGCAACCAATACTACGCTGTAGTATATGGATATGGCCGATATGGGCCTCATGATGCCATGATGGAGTATACAGCCCACTTAAGAGTTAAGAGCCCAAGCCAAGGAAATAACGGCGTACTGCTCGTCTTCTTCCGTCGTCCGCAGCGCTCGTCGCTCCTGGCGCCGCCGGCCATGGCTGAAGCCTGAAGCGGGAAAGGGAGGGGGTCTCACTGGCGGTGAGGTCTGGCGGCCGCCAAGGCTCGCTAGATTGGTAAATCCACCTCTGGCTTCCGGTAATCCTGTCGATGACCAGCCTCATAAGGTCGAACAACTGATTCTCCAACCTCCAGCAGACACAGCGGGTCATGTGCATTGTGAAGCACGACTAGGGCCATGGCCCTACTGGCCCTAGGCCTGGGTTAGCCCCTGCACTGAGGTCTACGGAGACGTCTACGTCCAGGCCGCCACGACGTTCACATCCAGCCATCACCAGTGCAGGTATCGCCGTCAGCATTGTGGCATGTTAATGGTCATATAATCCCATTTCTACTCTCACTTGTTCTTTGCTCGAGTCAACTGAGTTGCCACTTTTCTAGACGAGTTCATGAGAGGCAGGCAGACCAATGAGTGAACCTTTCTCGTGGCCTCTTAATAGCTTATTAGTGGCCATCAAGAAGAATTGATGCTGAATTTATGTGGAGTGTTGGATGAGATGTAGGCAATATGTGATAAAAATCATCTAGATTGATGGCTCAAAGTCATTTGGGATACCGCAACACAAGCCTTAAGATGTAGTCCTAGCAGTTGGAGTTCTGAGGTGTACACAAATGATTGATGTGATTTCTTCTGACTTTATCTGCTCATCATTGTACTTGCACCGATTTGTTAAAATCTGTAAACGTCAGGGCAAAGAATTAGAGAAAAGGCTCTATTTTTTTTCTTGCTATGGGCATCTGACACAAACTGTGCTACCCTTAGAATTAGCATAATACTCCAATTAATAAGTTGACAACGAAACAATTGACAAAATTAAGCCCCTACTTGCTCCCTCAGGGTTTGTTGGGAGCATCATGCTTGACACCTTTTTTTTTTCAAAATTTGCTTGTCTTGTCCTCACCCTGCTCCAAGTCGCGAACGATTAATAAGGCTAGTCTCAATGGTGTTTCATGAGAGTTTCATGCACATTAAATACGCTGATGTGGCACTATATTAATGAAGAGAGAGATGATAGAGTTTCATGGGAGCAGAGAGAGTTTCATCCCCATGAAACTCTTATGCACTGTTTCCAAAAAATTAATGCATTGGAAACTATGCTATGAAACTCCCACTGAGACTAGCCTAACAGCATCTTCTAGCCAGACACTTGGCAGTATCATTCGCTGACTTCTGGAGAGGACTTGACTCCACCCTACGGTAGGTTACATTAAGACAAAATCAGAGTCAAGTTTACAAAGTCGTCAATGAAAAAAATGAAAAAAAAAATACATCATTTATGTACCATTTGACCAAATCTACTTGTGCCTATATATTAAAAGCTCACAAAAAGTCTAAGCACTAATTCTTTTTAATTACGGCTACTCATGCATGCTTGGCGCAGACCTCCATAACTAATGTGTCCAATGTGTGACAGGTACACTTCAAAAGTGATTTGTTGCTCTCATTTTGTAGGATGTTCTAGAAACGAGTCCAATAATTAAGTTGCTTTAAAAATAATCTGCAAATAAGAGTATAATCATTTTTTGGTTCAAAATTTACATAATTTCAACAAAGCCAAATAGGTCATAAAATTGCACTTGTCCGCATTCAAATTAGAGAACGCATACGTTGGTCTCTGTTTGTTGAAATCACACTCCAGATATATCTTCTACATCTATAGGACAAATCTCGCCACATGACAACCAAAAAATATGTTGGGTGGTTTCCTTGTCACAAAAACAACGACATCGATCATCTTATTTCCAACGTCTTCTTAATAACCAAAGAAAAATCTTGATTTCAAGGGGTATTTTCAACTTCTATATTGATTTGTTTAGTGGCAAGGCAAGTTGACAGAAACTGCATGCTGCTCGAAAATTATTGTATTGTATTGATTCGGCTGGCGGCAGAGATAACTGCAAATCGTTGAAAGATCTTATGGGGTGAATAGCCTATAAATTTTTTCTACAAAGACACTTAATCAAGGTGGTGAGTAAATAATTTCGGGAAGCGAATTTTGTTGTAGCCTACAATTGTGTTGCAAGCCACCTATCCAATTCTATGCTATTGTCTCTAGATACACACCAAAAAGCTATGTCACTAAATTAATCTACTAGATGAGCAAGGTACTTACAACAAGAGAGCTAAGGTACACTAACAAGCTAAACAAGCTACTAGATACTATACCATATATCTTGCAAGAATGTAAAGAGGGAGATTGTGATGATTATACCACCGTCGGTGTAGAGTAGAGATATGAAAACTAATCCAATCACAATCACAGTGGCGCTGTTGCTGATCTTTAATGTTCGTGTCCTCGATTACTGACGCTGCTGCTCCTAGCTACACAGTACACGGCAGCAAGTACACTGAGGTCTACTTCTTGGCCGCCACGACGTTCACATCCAGCCATGACCAGTGCAGGTATTGCCGTCAGCATTGTGGCATGTTAATGGTCATATAATCCCATTTCTACTCTCTCTTGTTCTTTGCTCGAGTCAACTGAGTTGCCACTTTTCTAGACAAGTTCATGAGAGGCAGGCAGACTAATGAGTGAACCTTTCTCGTGGCCTCTTAATAGCCTATTGGCCAACAAGAAGAATCTGATGCTGAATTTATGTGGAGTGTTGGATGAGATGTAGGCAATATGGGATAAAAATCATCTAGATTGATGGCTCAAAGTCATTTGCGGTACCGCAACACAAGCCTTAAGATGTAGTACTAGCAATTGGAGTTCTGAGGTGTACACAAATGATTGATGTGATTTCTTCTGACTTTATCTGCTCATCATTGTACTTGCACGATTTGTTAAAATCTGTAAACGTCAGGGCATAGAATTAGAGAAAAGGCTCTATTTTTTTTCTTGCTATGGGCATCTGACACAAACTGTGCTACTCTTAGAATTAGCATAAAACTCCAATTAACAAGTTGACAACGAAATAATTGACAAAATTAAGCCCCTAATTGCTCTCTCGAGTTCGTTGGGAGCATCATGCATGACACCATTTTCTATTTCAAAATCTGCATGTCTTGTCCTCACCCTGCCCCAAGTCGCGAACGACTAATAACGGCATCTTCTGGCCAGACACTTGGCATTATCATTCGCTGACTTCTGGAGGGGACTTGGCTCCACCCTACGGTTGGTTACATTAAGACAAAACCAGAGTCAAGTTTACAATGTCGTCAATGAAGAAATGAAAAAAATATATCATTTATGTACCATTTGACCAAATCTACTTGTGCCTATATGTTAGAAGCTCACAAAAGTCTAAGCACTAACTCTTTTTAATTACGGCCACTCATGCTTGGCGCAGACCTCCATAGCTAACGTCTCCCATGTGCGACAAGTCCACTTCAAAAGTGATCTGTTGCTCTCATTTTGTAGGATGTTCTAGAAACGAGTCCAATAATTAAGTTGCCCTAAAAATATTCTGCAAATAAGAGTATAATCATTTTTTTGTTTCGAAAGTCACATAATTTCTACAAAGACAAATAGGTCATAAAATTGGACTTGTTCGCACGCAAATTAGAGGACACATATGTTGGTCTCTGTTTGTTGAAACCACACTCCAGATATATTTTCTACATCTATAGGACAAATCTCGCCACATGACAATCAAAAACATATGTTGGGTGGTTTCCGTGTCACAAAAACAACGACATCGATCATCTTATTTCCAACGTCTTCTTAATAACCAAAGCAAAATCTTGATTTCAAGGGGTATTTTAATTCAACTTCTATATTGATTTGTTTAGTGGCAAGGCAAGTTGACGGAAACTGCTTGCTGCTCGAAAGTTATAGTATTGTATTCGGCCGGCGGCAGAGATAACTGCAAATCTTGAAAGATCTTATGGGGTGAATAGCCTACAAAATTTTTCTACAAAGACACTTAAGCAAGGTGGTTACTAAATAATTTCAGGAAGCGAATTTTGTGCTAGCCTACAATTGTGTTGCAAGCCACCTATCCAATTCTATGCTATTGTCTCTAGATACACACCAAAAAGCTATGTCACTAAACTACTCTACTAGATGAGCAAGGTACTTACAACAAGAGAGCTAAGCTACACTAACAAGCTAAACAAGCTACACTAACAACAAGAGAGCTAAGCTACACTAACAAGCTAAACAAGCTACTAGATACTATACAATATATCTTGCAAGAATGTAAAGAGGGGGATTGTGATGATTATACCACCGTCGGTGTAGAGTAAGGATATGAAAACTAATCCAATCACGATCACAGTGGCGCTGTTGTTGATCTTTAATGTTCGTGTACTCGATTACTGACGCTGTTGCTCCTAGCTACACAGTACACAGTAGCAAGTACACTGAGGTCTACGGAGACGTCTACGTCTTGGCCGCCACGATGTTCACATCCAGCCATGACCAGTGCAGGTATTGCCGTCAGCATTGTGGCATGTTAATGGTCATATAATCCCATTTCTACTCTCACTTGTTCTTTGCTCGAGTCAACTGAGTTGCCACTTTTCTAGACGAGTTCATGAGAGGCAGGCAGATCAATGAGTGATCCTTTCTCGTGGCCTCTTCATAGCTTATTAGTGGCCATCAAGAAGAATCTGATGCTGAATTTATGTGGAGGGTTGGATGAGATGTAGGCAATATGTGATAAAAATCATCTATATTGATGGCTCAAAGTTATTTGGGGTACCGCAACACAAGCCTTAAGATGTAATACTAGCAATTGTAGTTTTGAGGTGTACACAAATGATTGATGTCATTTCTTCTGACTTTATGTGCTCATCATTGTACTTGCACTGATTTGTTAAAATCTATAAACGTCGGGGCAAAGAATTAGATAAAAGGCTCTATTTTTTTCCTTGCTATGGGCATCTGACACAAACTGTGCTACCCTTAGAATTAGCATAGTACTCCAATTAACAATTTGACAATGAAACAATTGACAAAATTAAGCCCCTACTTGCTCTCTCGAGTTTGTTGGGAGCATCATGCATGACACCATTTTTTCTTCAAAATTTGCTTGTCTTGTCCTCACCCTGCTCCAAGTCGCGAACGACTAATAACGGCATCTTCTGGCCAGACGCTTGGCTGTATCATTTGCTGACTTTTGGAGGGGACTTGGCTCCACCCTACGGTAGTTTACATTAAGACAAAATCAGAGTCAAGTTTACGAAGTCGTCAATGAAGAAATGTAAAAAAAATACATCATTTATGTACCATTTGACCAAATCTACTTGTGCCCATATATTAAAAGCTCACAAAAAGTCTAAGCACTAATTCTTATTAGTTACAGCCACTCATGCTTGGCGCAGACCTCCATAGCTAACGCCTCCAATGTGCGGCAGGTCCACTTCAAAAGTGATCCGTTGCTCTCATTTTGTAGGATGTTCTAGAAAGGAGTCCAATAATTAAGTTGCCCTAAAAATAATCTGCAAATAAGAGTATAATCATTTTTTTGTTTCAAAAGTTACATAATTTCTACAAAGCCAAATAGGTCATAAAATTGCACTTGTTCGCACGCAAATTAGAGAACGCATATGTTGGTCTCTGTTTGATGAAACCACACTCGAGATATATCTTCAACATCTATAGGACAAATCTCGCCACTTGACAATCAAAAAAATATGTTGGGTGGTTTCCTTGTCACAAAAACAACGACATCGATCATCTTATTTCCAACGTCTTCTTAATAACCAAAGGAAAATCTTGATTTCAAGGGGTATTTTCAAATTCTATATTGATTTGTTTAGTGGCTGTTGACGGTAGTTAAGTATCATTTTTAACCATCAACATAGCATGAAAAAGGACCTAAATATAAATACTATCTAGATATAGGGTTTACACTAACAGAATTCCATGAGTTTTGGTGAATATCTATTTCTGTAGGAGGTTATTAGGAAAGAACCAAAGGAGGCCCACATGTCAGATTTATATAGAGAGAAACGAGCTACGTATGCAAAAAGAATACTCTAGAAGACTCGGGAAGGCGACCCTCCGGAGGGGAGGGCCCACAGGACAAATGACCTAGGTGGCCGCCCCCCCTTGGGCGGCCGCCCCACCTGCTCCACCAATCAGATGCGAGCTCGTGGATCCTGCCTCCACCGCCTTTGGGGATCAATAATAATTGTTCATCAAGGTCGGTTTGATCCGAGGGCTATGGTGCTTCCTAGAGGGCTATATAAGCAGGGCCCTTGGCCCTAGGAGAAACTCTAATTCATTCCAAGATACAGAGCATTCATTTGAGAACCACCATCTCAATTAGATCTCTATAGTTTATTAGCATAGCTACATAGGATTAGAACTAGAAGGAGGCAAGCGTCGCTTGGTTTCCGGATCTGTCAAGAGATTACTTGGGAAATCTCTCCTAATTTTATATTCATTCTTGTATTATCTAGTTCATCATTGCTATGAATATGACTTTAGTCTATTCTATCATATTGGATATGACTTTGCTCTATTTGATTATGTTCTTAATTATATTGTTCTTAGTCTACATTGATTATATGCTTGGCATAGTTAGATTAGAATTATATTCAAGTTTAGGATCGTATAGCGCTTGCTCATTGATATCATGGGTGAGTGGTAAATATTGTGTAGGCGTGCTACCTATACCGTATTTTCCTGCGATTGCACCCTATATTCCAGACCGTGAGGTAGATCGTAGGAGTGACAGTCTTGTTGAGTCATTCATAGTCCTCCTCCTAAGTATAGGGCAGGCAGAACACAACTATTACAGGGAAGTGATTGCTATGTTCTTCATCTTCCTTCGTAATATCTTTATGCGTAGATATAACCTTCTCTTGCTATGATTGCCAAGTGTAATTGCACTAATCATTGTATGCTTTGACCTTATAGTTAGAATAACCTAGGATTTATCCTCGTAGTTCGTCCTAATTCCATGCTAGCGCTATAAGCTTAGAGTAATCTATTGAGATGTTTATCATTTATTATGTGGCTATGTGCTTATCATTTATCCTTTATCATTCATATATATACTATTTATCTTGTGACACTTACCCTGTATGAGGAAATAGATAAAGACATGGTTATACTGTCCATTACCACATGCAGTGATGCTCATTGCTCATTATCCTTAGTGTTCCCTTCCCAGTGGTAAAAATATAAATAACGATACCTGGATTACTCCTAGTTAAAATGCTACATCGGTATTATCTGTGCGCTTGCGAATTTCATATTCATTCTAGAGGAGCATTTGCATTTATTAATACCAGCATTTTTGGCGCCATGTTGGGGATGACAACCTAGCACTATGTGGCGTTAGAAATGTCAACAAGCATTTTTGGCGTCATGCTGGGGATGACAACCTAGCACTAAGTGGCATTAGAAATGTCAATAAGCATTTTTGGCAACGTTATCAGGGAAGGTTGATTAGCTATTCAAAGGATAATGAGCCATCACTTGTATCCACTAATGTGATTGAGAAACCATCATTCTTCTCTATTCATACAGCCTTATCCTTGTCTTTTGTCTATCTATATATCATATACAGGGTAATGTATGAACAGGTTTGACCTTTCAATTAATTTCATCAACAATCCAAAAGCATTAATTAGAAGGTCGAGAGCCAAGCTAAAGAAAGTTCGAGCAGCAACGTCATCATCATCGTCTCAGCTTGAAGTTACACCTTCTGAGTCGAAAGATCAACCAAGCGTTTTTCGAAGCTTAACACCAGAGTTCGATGCCATGGCAAACAAGTCACTCCGTAAGTTCTCAGCTCCAACTACGAACAACATCCGGACTAGACCTGCTGCAGACATTGAGCGGTCATTTGAGCTTAATCCTGTGCTCATCAACATGGTGCAAGCCAGCCAGTTTTGTAGGAAGGCACATGAAGATGCTAGTGCTCATCTCCAACACTTCCTAGAGATTTGCAGCACTTTCACCATCAAGGATGTGCCCAGAGATGCCATACTACTTCACCTCTTCCCACTCTCACTCTTGGGGAGAGCGAAGCAGTAGTTCTATGCAACTAAGGAGAAGAATACTATGTGGGCACTCTGCTCCACCAATTTCCTGGCGAGGTTCTTTCCCATAGGCAAGACAAATGCTCTTCGTGGGAAAATATCAAGTTTTCAACAGCAACATGATGAGTCAGTCCCAGAAGCTTGGGAGCATTTTTAAGATTACATCCTAGAATGTCCTCATCATGGAATGGAGAATTGGCTACTCATGCAGACCTTCTATCACGGGCTCACCAATAGCACCCATGAGACTATGGATGCTGCCGCTGGAGGAGCCTTCTTATCACTTACAATTTCTCAAGCCACAGCTCTTGTGGAAAAGATGGCGTCCAACCAAGGTTCGAATGATGAAAGAACTCAAACCCGCAAGAGAGGTGGAGGTACGCACCAACTGAAGGAGGTAGACATGCTATCACCAAGTTGGGGGGCGCGGCGTGTCTCAAAAAACCCGATTCGACAGCAAAGCCGTAATGAGCAACCCTCAGTAAAATTCGGCACCATGAAAAGCATCTCAGCGTTTAAAATGGAACTTAAAACGTTACCAACCTATCAGATTCGGTAGTCCAACGGAAAGGCAGCCTCGGATCACAGATCCGCAGGCCAAAATGTACGACCGCGAAACCAACACGGTCAACAAGTTACAGCGCAACATAAGTGCTTCAACAGTACAACCACAAGCCCAACAATGGAGTTTTGGCACAAGTTCAACAGCTAGGCAGCAGGAGCGTCGGCCTCCTCTTCAGCTCCGGCAGGCTTCTCGGATCCGGCGGCCACCGCGAGCGCGGGATTCGGCTCCGGAGCCGGAGGCGGGACAAGGGAAGTCAAAGCACCAGCGTCCCCGGGAGTCGCGTCCCGCCGCTCATGGGCTTGACGCAGCGGTGTCCCCGCATTCGACAACCCCTCCCTTTTGTCCCGCGCCTGGATGTAGGCCATAACCCTGGCCTTGATAACCTTCTCATCTTCTTCGTCCTGCAAGTAGTTTGGACATCAGCACAACATAAGCAACGACATTAAACAATCCCCCAGCCTCGGCCCAGACGCCTAATGCACGTGTAAGTTTAGGGCACAGCACCTTGGCACGAGTAAGAGCAGCGCGCATCAAGCTTAGGTCCCGGCCACCGGATGCCCAGAATCCATCAAAAAAGACGACTGGAGATTGGGGGCATTATCGTCATGACTTGCCCTTAGCGTCATGTTCCGGTTTTGAAGCCGAAAGCGATCGTTGTCGCATTCTGGTCGCCACCTTCTACCATGGGAGCTTCACCAACAAAGAAACCACGACGATTCGGCACTAGACCCTCTATCTTCAGAGCAGCGGGTGGCGTTGGAGCATGACATATCAATTAGCAACGCGCAAGCCACTCGGAACCATCTGCCACCGGCTTCTGTGTACTGGCAACAAACTTCAGGGCCACATCCAGCACCTGAGCCGACCGTGCGTTTTTCGGCCGCAGACGCGAAACGTCGGCGCACGTTCCCTAGCACAATGTGTATGGTCGCGCCGAAAGCGTGGTGTATGCTAGCTTTATATGGAAAAATTGTAAAACTAGCAACGAACCTAGCAAACCCAGTGAACAATCCTGTACCCTATTCACACAATTTTCAAGACACTTCGATGCATAGCTCGAAACGCCAACAAACAGTAATCCGGCATAATTTGGCATCGAAGCCGAAAAGCAATTATGTTCCTCTTCGATTCCACCAAGTCAGGGGGGACGGCGTTTTTCAAAACGTAATTCAGCGTCGAAGCTAAAGAGCAACTACATTCCTCTTCGACTCCACCAAGTTGGGGGGAACGGCGTTTTCCAAAATGAAATTCGGCGTCGAAGCCGAAAAGCAATTATGTTCCTCTTCGATTCCACCAAGTCGGAGGGGACGGCGTTTTTCAAAACGTAATTCGGCGTCGAAGCCGAAGAGCAACTACGTTCCTCTTCGACTCCACCAAGTTGGGGACGGCGTTTTTTCAAAACATAATTTGGCGTCGAAGCCGAAGAGCAATTACGTTCCTCTTCGACTCCACCAAGTTGGGGGGACGGCGTTTTTCAAAACATAATTCGGCATCGAAGCCGAAGAGCAATTACGTTCCTCTTCGACTCCACCAAGTTGGGGGGACGGCGTTTTCCAAAACATAATTCGACATCGAAGCCAAAAAGCAACCACGTTCCTCTTTGACTCCACCAGGTTGGGGGGACGGCGTTTTTCAAAATGTAATTCGGCGTCGAAGCCGAAAAGCAATTACGTTCCTCTTCGACTCCACCAAGTTGGGGGCGCGGCGTGTCTCAAAAAACCTGATTCGACAGCAAAGCTGTAATGAGCCACTCTCAGTAAAATTCAGCACCATGAAAAGCATCTCAGCATTTAAAATGAAATTTAAAACATTACCAACCTATCAGATTCGGTAGTCCAAGGGAAAGGTAGCCTCGGATCACAGATCCGCAGGCCGAAATGTACGACCGCGAAACCAACACGGTCAACAAGTTACAGCGCAACATAAGTGCTTCAACAGTACAACCACAAGCCCAACAATAGAGTGTTTGGTGCAAGTTCAACAGCTAGGCAGCAGGAGCGTCGGCCTCCTCTTCAGCTCCGGCATGCTTCTCGGATCCGGCGGCCACCGCGGACGCGGGATTCAGCTCTGGAGCCGGAGGCGGGACAAGGGAAGTCGAAGCACCAGCGTCCCCGGGAGTCGTGTCCCGCCGCTCAGGGGCTTGACGCAGCGGTGTCTGCGCATTCGACGACCCCTCCCTTTCGTCCCGCGCCTGGATGTAGGCCATAACCTTGGCCTTGATAACCTTCTCATCTTCTTCGTCCTGCAAGTAGTTTGGACATCAGCACAACATAAGCAATGACATTAAACAATCCCCCAACCTCGGCCCAGACGCCGAATGCACGTGCAAGTTTAGGGCGCAGCACCTTGGCACGAGTAAGAGCAGCGCGCATCAAGCTTAGGTCCCGGCCACCGGATGCCCAGAATCCATCAAAAAACCATTTCTTGGAGGCCTGGTGAGCTTCGGTGTCCGGGGTCCAATAGCTGTTGGCACTCTCGGCGGCCTGCGCTACGCTGAAATGATCGCACCCAGCATCTTTAAGTGACTTGCAGAAGGCCCGGACCGCCTCAAATGCTGCATACTCGCATCCAAGTTCAACAAGGCCCTCCAGAGTGCCGAGGCCTCCATTCAGCAGCCGAAGTTTCTCCGAAACCGAGGTTCCGGGTGCAGGCGTCTGAAATTCTTCGCCCACACCCGAAACCATTCGCTGGAGTAGGGCCACTGACTCATCAACTCCCAAACCCAGATTTCGGTGCGCCTGCCGATACCGGTCCAGATTGCTGCTAACCTCTTCTATAATCTTCTATTTCTCGGCCAAGGCTTTCTCTTTCTCGGCCACTTCCTTAGCCAGAAGACCCTCAGTAAGGGTCAGCTTCTCGCCAAGTTCCTTGGCCTGTTTCTCCGCAAAGGCCAGCGAAGCTTGCTCCTATTTGGCCACGGCATCCACCAGCACAGCAGTCTACAGCCAGAAAAAGGGCAAGTCAGAGTCACGAATTAGCCATCTCTTAACAAATCAACTTAAAATATCCTGAGTTCAGCAACGCTTACCGAAATGGAATGGAAATTGATTGCCGAAAGCAGTTCCCCTCTAGCAGTGGCCAACAGGCCCTGTTCCGTTTCGATAGCATTGAACGCAGAGCTGCATTCATGGGCAAATGCAACTCCGGCTTGGGGCGGCAAAATGCCAGCTTGCCGGGGGTCTACATTCGCCACCAGTCGGCAGTCAGATGAAACTCCTAAAGCACGAGTAACCCGATAAGTCTCCGCTCGACCGGGGCTATCATCCCCTGGAGGAGACGAGCCTGAATAGACTTTCATCTCCCCATACTGAATCTGTTCAACATCCATCGGAATGAACCCATGACCGAACAGGACGCTCTTTGCCATTTTGCGTGTCATCCGAGTTGTTTCCATAAAAAAACCAAGACTTACCAAGGCGCCGCTCGTCACGCGAATCGTTGTGCGCCCCGCCTTGGTTGCTCCCCGTCCGGGCAGGCGGCTCACGACCGCTGCTTTTGGCAAGTACGACCGGGGGTTTCGGCATGTTAGCCGGAGCAAGAATCTCGTTTCCGCAATGCGCCTTGCGTTTCTTGCGCCCACCAAAGTCCACCCCGCTGATAGTCAGTTGGGAGCTGATGTCCACGTCACACGGGTTGGCGATCTTGCGCGACATGGATTCGGTGTCGCTGCCGGAAGCGTCGAACACCTACAGACAACCTGAATCAAAACCGCAGCCAGGGGTCAGGCAGAACAAAATACTTAGCAGAATAACAAAAAAGTAATAAATGCACGGAAAGCAAAAGGCGTAATGCCGAATCAACAGCTAACTACCGTATCGTTAGCCAGCTCAACTGGGGGATCAGCTTCACGCAGCACCAGCTTTCGGCTGCGCTTTATGGGTTTTTCCCAGTTTCGCTCAGACATTAAGCGACCTACTGTAAGGTCCTAGATGGCTAGAGGGGGGTGAATAGCCTATAAAAATTTCTACAAGTTCACTAAGCAAACTCCATTAGAATGACAAACGGCGGAATACAAGTTATGCTTAGCCTACGTGGTGTTGCAAGCCTCCTATCCAACAATTCTAGTGGGGTGAACAAGTGTTCTCACAAACAACCAAAAGGCCGAGATAGCGCTACATAGTTAAGGCTCTCGGCGAACCACAAGCAATTCTACTTTGCAAAAAATAATGCCAATATAGCGCTACACAGTTAAGGCTCTTGGCGAACCACAAAGCAATTCTAGAATTATAAGTACAAGAGAGGGAAGAGCTTGTTATACCGACACGTCGAGTCGAGGTTGCCAATCACCAAGAAGATGAACAATCAAACACAATCGGAAACACACAATCAATGATGACCAATCACCGGGAGACAAGATGAACACAATTGTTTTGTTCACCCGGTGTTCACTTGGGCACCGCCAAGCTACATCACCAGTTGTGTCGACCAACACCTAGATGGTTCCTCGGTGTGACCCTCAAGTCACTAGCCCCGCAAGGCTCACCCCGCAAGGTACCGCGAGACACCACTCTCAAATGAGGTACTCAACGACACGCGCAATCCACTAGAGTTGCTCTTCGCGATCCCCGCGAGGTGAGCACAAAACCTCTAATAAATCAACCAGAGGTGGCCAAGAACAATCACCTTCTCTTGCCAACGCCTCTAACAACCTCCAAGCTGGCTAGGAGCGGTACTCTCCAAGAGTAACAAGAAATCCACTGGCGAAACCACCCACAAGTGCCACTAGATGCCCTCAAGCAATGCAAATGCACTAGGTGATTCACTCAATCTCACTTTGGATGATCAACCAAGCAAGGGAGAAGAGTGGGAGAGAGTCTTTCTACTCACAAGTATGAATGAATGAGTTGGGGAGCCAAGAGAGGGAGCCAAGCCCCGGCCATCCCTTATTTATAAGCCCAACACATCCAACTAGCCGTTGCCCCCTCAGAGCACAGAAAACCACAGCGCCGGACGCATCCTGAGCCCTGCGCCGGACACGTCCGGCGCCGTTCACCTTGCGCCCGCGCCGACCGTAGCGCGCCTTGCGTTTGAATACCATCACTGCGCCGGACGCGTCTGCTCCGCACTGCCGGACGCATCCGGCGCTGCCTCGCGAGCCAGCCAACACGTCCCGAGCGCCACAGCATCGGACGCTGAGGGGGTACGGACGCGCGTCCGTCGCCCTACCGACGGCCGCGTCTGACGCCGCTGACCAGGCCAGGCCAAGCCGAGCAATGAACCCGCCGGACACACGCTGCCGGCGTCCGACGCTGCCGGGCCGTGTCCGACGCCCGCGTCCGCCGGGCCGGCCGGCTGAGGGCACTACTGGACCGCGTCCGACGCACCGCCGCGCGTCCGGCGCACCCCGTCGGCCGCGTCCGGCGCCGTTGAAAAAACTTGTTTTCAGCCCGCCGCGATGCCAACTTCTCTGACATGCTAGCCAACAAGTATACCAACTTGATCACCGAGAGAGATAGCATGTTTTCGGACATAAAACCAGTGTTTCTTCCAGTTGTCCCTTTTTTCAAGAGTAAGTAGGACAACTGGAAGAAACACTGGTTTTATGTATGAGTGTGTGAAGTTTCGGATGTGGCTGAAGCTAATTTGAGGAACCTGCCGAAAGCTCATGGCCTTGTTTCGGTGATGACGCCGATGGTCGGGCTGACACAGGCCGAAACCCGCGACGGGGATGAGCTGGATGAGGATGCCGCCGAAGCCTTCCAGCTGACCGCCAACTGGCTGATTAGCCGGGACCTGGCGTCAAGCTTTTCGGCATGAATCGTTGTGCGCCCGGCCTAGGCTGCTCCCTGTCCGGGCGGGCGGCTCACGACCGCTGCTTTCTGCGAGTACGACCGGGGGTTTTGGCATGTTAGC
Source organism: Themeda triandra (assembly GCA_018135685.1). Lineage (NCBI taxonomy): Eukaryota > Viridiplantae > Streptophyta > Magnoliopsida > Poales > Poaceae > Themeda > Themeda triandra. The sequence goes on along the minus strand of JAENPR010001266.1, from coordinate 90,018 downwards.
CGGAGCAAGAATCTCATTTCCGCAACGCGCCTTGCGTTTCTTGCGCCCACCAAAGTCCACCGCCATAAAACCACATCCTTAGCGCCAACCTTAGCGCCAATGTTGTTCTAGGCCGAAAGCCTAGAACCCCTAGTATGAAAAATACCGAATATCACACAACAGTTGGTGGAGCAATACGTGCTTTACTCAATACCCAACTCAATCTATTTACAAGGTTGCCCACAGGGTGTATTTATCGGAGCCCATAGGCTTTTACGTGACGATAATGCCCTTAGGTTCTGCCTCCTAATGCTTCGAGCCCACGTTGGTTGAGGGCTAAACCGTCACGCCTTCAGTACCGAGCTCTGTCCTCCTAATGGCCGATCGCGCTAGCCCCGCTCGTCATGGATAGCGTGGAGTGCTCTTCCCATATTCCATCGTGCCGACCAACCACGAGTGCTTCAGCTACAAGGTGCAAAACACACAATCGTTCACGAGTTTCTTGCCAGGCCAACGCCACATTCGGCTTCCAGCACGAATGCTGAACCTGGAGAGGTCGCCATCACGGGACCCGCCTCTGCCAGGCATCGTGTTTCTCCAGGCCAGCCGAAGCTGGCCCGGAGAATGCTCCATTGCATGTCATTCGGTGCCCTCGCCGAATGCGCGGATAGAGCCGGTGGAGCGGGCAAGGTGCCAAGGGTTTGGTTGTCCCCCAACAAAATGTAGGAAGAAGAAAAAATCTTGGCAAAAAATGCGAACTAATACTTATCTTTATTTTATTCAGGCCTGGTGATACACCTTATTATATGGTACTGAAAATCTAATCTCTACTAAACTTAGTAGAGTCGCGACAGACGAGCTGGTGGTGGTGGTCGAAGCGGGTCAGACGGTGCTGATGTAAGTATCGCCTTTGAGCCTGCCGTCTGATGGTGGTCGAGGCTTCTGCCTGATCAGTTCTTGTCTGCTTCGTCTTGACTCCCCGGGTCATCGGGATCTTCTTCGACCACGAGAAACTCTGAGTCCATGTTGAGCGTATGGCCATCACGCCGTTTAGGCTGATCTATCAGGAGACGGTCGTCGTGTAGCTCTCTCCTTGGAAATGGCACGTTAGTGAATCCGTTGTCCCATGCGGGTGCGTTAGGAAACAGATGCGTTGTTTGTGCAGAAGTTGGAGCTCGATCAGTGGCTGGATTCAGGCGGGGCTCTTTCTCGACCACAAACCACGCGGGGTCCAGCTCTTCTTCTCGACACATAAGTATGTCGGCCAAATCCTTCTCTTGTGCCGCAGAGGCACTCGTCGTACGTGGAAACGGAGGTCCAGGTACGTTGATGAACTCGTCTTGTTGTGTGGGCGAGTCTGGAACTGGCTGAGCCGTGTGTGGTGTACTGCGGTCAATCTGCTATCGTGGCTCCACCGTGGGAGCTACAGCCCGTCCTCCAATGCGGAGACCTCTTATAAAAGGCGAGGTGGACCTATTCTACTGTGCGAGTTAATATGGAGCGGGCTGCTCTGCGCATGGTGGATCGCAGTCAGTCTGCAGTCGCGGCTCCACCGGAGAAGCTAGGGCCCGTCCTCCAATGCGAATGCCCCTTAGGAAAGGCGACATGAAACCATTCTGCCTTGCTGGCGAGACTGGAGCATGTCGCACCGTGCATTCTGGGCCTCGAGCAGGTTGCTGACGAGGTATAGTCAGGGTTTTTTTTTTCGGCGAAATTTCGCCGAAATATCCGAAATTTCACATTTATCGGTGAGTGCCGAAACAAAAAACATACCGGTATGCCATTGTTTTTTTTGTTTTTAGCGCAAAATTAATTATTTTTTAAAAAAGAAAATGCTACGAGTGTCCACCGAAATTCCTGAAATATCCGAAATTTCGCATTTATCGGCAAGAGCCGAAATTTTTTTTCTACCGAAAAAAAACCCTAGGGTATAGTTGGAGGAACTGGTGCTCGATCACCCTGAGGCTCCGGTCTAGGCTGTGCTTGTCGTGCACGGTTCTATAGCTCATGCTGACGATGGTGGAGGTCGATCATCTCATCTCGACGAACCGGTGGAGGAGCCTGGAAGGCGGCTCGTGCTTCCACCCGGCGGCACTCCCTCTGAAGGCATTGGAAGCTGATGGCGAGCTCACGGCGCCTAACCTCTTGTGCTCGACGTGCGAACAGATCTGTAGCCGAAGGGTGTCGAGGACAATTCTGGCCTTCATGGTGCCGATTCCCATCGGATTGAGTAGGCCGCTGGCGTTCTGTAAGTGGGTCCTAGTCGGTGTCGTCTGCGAGCTCTTGCTGGCGAGGTTGGACGTTGCCAAGTCTCCCCTGATTAGCTGAAGGCTGAGCTCTGGGAGCCGCTAGAGCTGCTCGATGATGCTCTCTTTGGAGGTGCCTGGCATTGGTTGCCAGGCGGTGGCCATCTAGTCCCTGCGTCCCTGCTGGTGGCGCTGATTGCCGAGGTGAATAGGCTGGGGGACTTCGATCTCATTTAGATTGATATCTAAACGGTGGCGAGGGTTGGCCTGGCCTGGCCGACACCGTTGGTTATTGGCCGTGCCCACAAGGTCATACCGTTGCACCTGGCGTCGAGCCATGCCCCGGTTCGTTCGTCTTCGATGATCGATGCGATTTGCATGGCCTTGTTGTCTAAGACCATCACGGAGAGAACTATTCTGGCGAAGCTGCCAGCGAAGGGACGAGAGCTATGATCGAGTCTCAGCCAGGCTGGTAGCATGCCGGTTGATCATGTTGAGCAGGTCAAGATCGTTGATGCACCTCCTTCGATCAGGGGGAGGCTGTTGTCCAGCCTGTGATGGCGGTAATGGACCCTGGCCCGAGAGTGCCCCCAAAGCTGGGTTAGATCTATCTTGACGAAGCTATTCGTGAAGAGTCTCGACCAGTCCTCGGGTCTCGGCCAGCCCTGCACCATGTTGATTGATCAGATTGAGCAGATCCAGATTATCGACGTGTCTACCCTGAGGTAGTTGGGGTAGCCCTAGAAGAGTTTCGGGCATCGTGCCAGTCGGCGTGATGATAGTTGTCGTTGATGCGGGGGGAGTGGCCCCTTGGACCATGATGGTCATCGTTGGTGCAGGAAGGGCCTGCACCGCTCTCAGGACCACGGGGGTCATTGTTGGCGCAGGAAGAACTTGCGCCGCTCCCATGACCACGGGGGTCGTCGAGGCTCCGGAGATCCAGGTGAATGCTCCGGTGGTGAAGGTTAGACCTTCCTCGAACGTCATGGAAGCAGGGAAGGAAACCATCTGGCTCATGGTGAAATCCGGACGCACACCCCCTACCTGGCACGCCGCTGTCGATGATATCTAGTCAAGAGCCTACCACAGGGTTACCCACGGTAGTGATTTGTGAGGGGAGGTGCAGAAGAATGTTGGAGCTAGATGTGAGCAAGAACAAGACGCACGGGATTTACCCAGGTTCTGGCCGCTAGATGCGTAATACCCTACGTCCTGCTCTTGCTGCCTTGATTGAATATGGGGGTTACAATTTGTTTTTGAGAGGGGGTCCCTGCCCGCCTTATATAGCATGGGGGGCAGGGTTACAGATCTAGAGATCTAATCCAGGTCGGCTACGATAAGCTTTACATGGAAATCTTTCCTAACCGACTAAGCTTCCTGGACGCCAAGTTGCTTCGGTTGATCCTCCAAGGATCCGGTCATGCCAAGAGACCTGACCGGGCTTCTTCTTGTGGGCCGAGCCGTCGTGCCTAGCCGGCCCAAGGCCTAGCCATGAGGGTATAGGGGTTAATACCCCCACAACAGAGGGGGTGTAGGAGTGGCAAACCAGTCAGGAAGGCTGTAGACGATGAGACAAAGCTGGCTGGTGGGTCCAGGGCTCCAAGGTGGGGTCGGCCAACCCCACTTGGGCTTGCCCGTTGCTGCCATTTGAATCCCTTTCTTTGAAAACGTACTCTTACGAACTTGTTTTCCTGTTTGCCGCTAAAGCAAGGGTCGCCCGACCTCCTCCTTGGGCCAGTTTTCGTCATGCCAACATGTCGTGTCATGCATTGTGTCGTGGTACGTTTAGGGACATTCAGAAGTGTGTTTTGGGGGGTTGCCAGACCCCCCCACACTTGGTTATCTACGTAATCTGATTGCATAGACAGGGAAACATCAAGTGCAGTTGTCCTGCTGGTGGCAACACACCAGCAGAACGAAAGTTTACTCATTTCATTTAATGGATCATAGGCACAAGTTACCATGATAAAGATTGAATGAACTTAGCTATGTGCCTAGCATATTTGTGAAGAGGTTTGAGATATCTAAGGAAAAAGGTCAAAGGAGGAGGTCCTCGTGCCCCATTGTTGTTTCTAAGTGTGCAAACCGCACTAAGGACCTTCTTCATGACTCTCTTCTCAAGCAGTCATCCTCAAGCCTCTTCTCCTATGAGGTGAACAAGGAAACAAAACACCTTCCCTTGTTCAGCCCACTGCCAATGCCTTTGTGGTTCTTCATGAAAGGTGGACATCAAAGGCATGGTAGGACTCTACCTCAAACACAATGGCCTCCATGGTGACCTCTGGGTTCTCAAACAGGTCTCCCTCATGGTTGAAAGGGCCCTCACTAAAGGAAATAATGACATTTGTGCTAGAAGGTGTTGAATTTAAGGTGAGGAGAAATGGAATGACGAAGAAGAGGAGGAGAGGTCAAAGGGAGCTATTGCCAAAGATTACAACCTTTGTTTCCACAAGATTTGCAACTGGGGATGGCTTCTAAGTATTGGTGCAATGCTCTGGGACAAATGGGTTAGGCTGGACCTCCCAACTAGGGGGTCGCCCGACCCCCACTTGGTGGAACCAAGTGTTCAAACTTCTTCCTGAACTCTCCTTGTTGTAGAACCAGTCTTGAGACATTTGTATCATGTCAAGTTGAAGTTGCCCGTCCCCTACTTGAAAGGTTCAGAGCGAGCAGGCTCGGGTTCTACACTTTCTAGGTGTTGTGGGATGGTTTGGCAAAGTTTGGGCTCAAGTGGGCACTATGCCCAGGTCGCCCGACCCCTGTTTGGGAGGTTCGGAGCGAACGGGTTCTGGATTAGTACTCCCCCAAGTGTAAGAGATGGTTTGGCAAAAACTTGGGCATGGTTAGCCACCAAGAGGGAGTCGGCCAACCCCCTATGGAGGCTTCCTCGACCCTGATTTGTCATAGAGACTAGCATAGGTGTTTTCATTCTAATCTAGTGGCCAAACCATACAGGAATGAAAAGAAGTTAAGACATGTAGATTTTAGTCATGTTAAATCATTAGCACGTATGAATTCTAGCATGTCACTTTCTTCTTTCATGGTTCATGCTCATGGAAAACTTTAAGAAGGTGGCCACTTACCTTAAAGATGAGTTGTAGCATTGGTCCTTCTCAGTTGCATCAAAGTTTTCCTTGGCTAAACAACTTGACCTTGGACCATGAGGATCTCGATTTGTCTCCATGAATGATCTTATGACTTACCCATAGAGATGACGATGTTCTTGCTGCACGGGTTAGTCCCAAAAGTGCAACCAAGTTCCATGCAAGTATGTTTTGATTCAATAATCAAACTTAACACCATGTCTTGTTTGATTAAGGTAGTCTATTTTAACCTAAGCACCATGTTTAATTTAAAAAGACTACGGAGGTATGATCGATCAATTTGGTCAATACACCCAAACCAAAGCATGCTAACACAGAAAAGGAAACATAAAGGAATAAACAAGATTCATTCTACTAGAGACAAGAGCATGAGTGGTGAAGACAAGAAGCATTTTTTTTATTTTAGAGGGTTGAAGACAAAAGTAAGAGGAATGCACTAAACAAGAGAAAGGGAAAGTGTCAAACCAGTCAAGAAGTATGTCTCAACATAGTGGAGGTTGACTGGTGGGCTGAGAGGCCCATGATGGGGTCGGCCGACCCCACCTTGGGGCTCCAGCCACTTTGGTCCTCTTCCGGTGCATTCTTACCTCTAGTGATGTGTTCCTACATTGATGCTTTTTGCTCGGGATGTCCTTCAACGCCCAAATGTGTTTGAGGGGTAAAATGACCCCCACACTTGGTGTAGGGTGTGCCCTGAGTCATGGAAACCAAGACAACATCAAGTGCAGGGGTTCTACTGGTGGCAACACACCAGCAGAACCACAAGTCTTACTAACCTACTCAAGTTAGGCTCACAAGTTGCATGATGTTAATTTGAAGCCAACTTGTGGGGGCCTAACTGCAAGAACTCATACCACTATGAGATTTGGAGAACTTATGATAAACAAAAGCATCTACAACCTTTACTGCAAAGATTTTGGACACAAGAAGAGTGAAGGGGTTGTAGATCTCTTGTTATGTAGTGGTAGAAAGAAAGATTGAGTCGGGAGATTTCTCAAATGAGCAAGGACTTGACGAGAGGATCAAAATATAACTTCCATGCTTATTGATGAAATTCTCCATCTCAAGGAGTGGGTGAGCGATTTTCTTCTCATGACATTCCAAATCCTCCTCAAGACTTGGATATGTCATGGTTGTTTGTAAAATCATCTTAAGCTCACCCCTTGGATCAAGAACAGGATTGGATTCTACCCTTGTGCTAAGAGGTTGGGAAGACCAAACAGGTAGATATTCCTTGCCTATTTTATGAACAAGCTTCTCATTTCCCAAAGTATTCTCCAAGATTCGCTCAATTGGCCTTCCAATAAAAGTGAGATGAAAGGAAAGTCTGGGAAGGTCAAAGATGTGGAAATCTAGGGAGGTCTTTAGATCATCAACCACCACAAGTACGCCTTGAAGGACTCCTAAACAATCAAGGACTTGACCATTTGGGAGCCTAAGGTGTTTTTGGGATTGTAGCATGTGATTCTCTGATGAACTTTGAACATGGAAATGAGGAATGATGTTTATCCCAAGGCTAGGATCATAGCAAATTTCACTATAAATGTCCATGACTTGACAAGATATTCTTCTTACATGAGTAGGCTTTTTAGTGATTTCATTAGAATCTTTGGTCTCCTCCAACCATTCTTGACTTACAACAGTGGATGGATTCTCCTACTATTGTTGTTTCTCTTCTTGGTTAGATTTATGGCCCTCATGACTTTTATGCCTTGGGTGTCTTAATGAATCCCCAAAGTCTATGACTGGATCATCATAAGACTTAGAAGGAAGAGCACCATTGGGATCATCGGGATCAAGGATGAGTTTAGAGATAGGTTCAAAGGATATGGCAGATGTGGGCATAGAAGGAGAGAGGATAGAATTTACTTTGAGGAACTTTGGTTCTCCTTCTATGGGCACAGCTGACATTCCTTTTGGAAGTTCATCCAAGATCCTAGGTTTTGCCCAATGTGCTACGTGAGAACTCGAGGCAGAAAATGATGCTGTTTTAGGAGGTTTCTGAAGAGATCTCTTCTTGAGGGGGTTGAACGGTGTCTCTTGGAAGGTCTCTTTTGGATAGGATGATTAGGGGCATTCCCAAAACTAGCAAGATCATCTAAGAGTTTAGCCTCAAAATCGAAGGAGTGATTTGGAGGATGGATTTCTTCCTCCTTCGACGTTTGTGGTATTTGTGGTTCAGGGTCGATGGTGGAATCTTTGGATGGCATTGTTGGTGATTCGGCTATCGAGATTTCTTCTTGCTTGGGGATATTCGAAGATGAGCAACACGAGAGATAGGGAAGAAAGCTAAGGCAGAATTTGGATTGAAGACTTTCCCACTCTCCATGCGCACTCTCTACGTGTTGAGCATACCAATGTTTAGCTGTCCCCATCAAAGAGAGCAGTAATAGCTTCCATTTCAAGGTATTTCGTGTCATGCCTTCAATAAGAAGACACGAGCACAATTGCTCAAAATCACTTAAGTGAGTATAGGGGTTTTCATCTTCTTCCCCGCAAAAGATTGTTTCTGAACCACAGCTATGAAACTAGGGCGAAGCTCATAGCTAGGCGAAAGAATAGGATGGGATGATGGTGGTGGCTCCAAACTAGCGCCCTATGGAGCGGCGAGATGAAAGATAGGTGTTTGGTTCATGGTGTGGAAAGGATAAAAAGAAAAGAAAGGTAAAGATAACTTGGACGACTTAGTTCTAAGTTAAAACAGCTACCATTTCCCCGGTAATGGCGCCAGAAAGCTTGTTGACACCAGAAGTGGCAAACAGATATACCGCAAGCGTACGGTAGTGAATGTAGCCTTCACCGGGAGTATTCCGGGTATCGTATTTTCCATAGGGAACATGAAGTGAACTAACTAGGCTCAAGGTCGTCCAGTGATGAAATAAAGGTTCTAGGATAATAGGATAGAGAGGTCTAGCTAGCAAAGATATCTGGTCATGGTATTCTAAGTATAAAGAGGTTATCACCTCCTCCCTTACTGGGGGTGATAGTCGAAACAGTAGGCGACATAAGAGGTTATCAACTCTGCCCCTACCAAGACGGCTACCCTGCTACCCCGCTATTATTGGACAACTTGCCTAACAACACATACGAGGAACGCTCAACACTAGCAAGGCCTGTCACCCCTTCGCTAGATGTCTACGTAGTGCGACAAGAAGCTCACACAGGCAAGATGTAGTCTAGACACCAGGTCTACACCAATCTCACTACTCTAATCCTTGCAAAAGACTCAAGCACTTCACTAAGTAAAGCAGTGTGCTAGTAAAACGAGTATATACTTAAAATACTAAAACCAGAATATCAAATACTAGAAGGACTCAGATGTATTACTTACAAGAAGCTTGCATCCGCTAAGGCGCACCTTGGAGAACACTCCCGATAGGCCGGGACTCCTCCTTGGAGACTTCTCACTCTCCCTCTACTAACATAGCTAAAGATACTAGAGAGTGGCTTTCTCCTAAGTTTTCATGCTCTAAAGTGAAGGCCTATGGGGGGTATTTATAGGGGAGATGGAGTAGAGGCTACTCCATCGCCATGTCATCAATCCGTGTGCCTCTCCACCTCCACCCTTGGATAAACCGCCTTAGAACCGACCATGGATGGATGCCTAGGATTAATCACCATGTGGGAGCATGCAGGGAGTCGGTGGAGTGCCAACCAACTTTGTTGGCCCCTAGGAGGGGGTCAGCCGACCCCTCCCATGACATGTGGCCCAACCAAGGTCTTCTAGAAGGATGCTGAAGTCGGTGGGATGCGGTTGCACTTTTGGGTCCCATCATGGGAGGGTCGGCCGACCCCCCTATGACAGGGTGGACCCACCAGCTTCCTTCATCTGGTGTCCCCACATGTCATGGAGCAAGTCTCACATGTTGGATCACTTCGGTTCTTTCATTGTGGGCCCACGAATCCATGTACTCTCATCTTTCACCCTTGAATGAAAACACAATTGGGATCTGAGGGTGGAAAATGACTCTATGAAGCTTCCCATGGATCATGCCACATCACCAAGGCCCTGGTGTGCCCAAGGTGGGGTCGGCCGACCCCACCCTTGTGCCCATCTCTTGCACATTGTCTCCAGAAGCTATGATATTGATGATTGTGAAGTTGGTTTGTCAATTGGCCATACTTGGTTGGTTGCCCATCCTACATATGGAGCTTTCGGACACTGCAAAGTACCTGTTCTGAGTGCCTACAACCAAATAATGACAAGTACATGTGGAACCAAGTTATTTGTATCTAAGTCACTATGTGTTTGGTGGTTTCCTTCCAGAAGGAATGTCTTGTTGACGGTTTTGATGCGTAAAAACATGGTATAACTACCGTCAACAAGGATCACTTGTGGAACCTTCTTCTTGATGTTCTAGATATCACTTGAATGAATGCCATGTGTACCATACCACTTGTAGATGTGATCATCTAGACATTTCTTACAAGATCTAGCCTTGTGGTCACCAATTGTTGGATTTATCATAAATAATCAATTCTTGAACTAGATTGTTTTCATGAGCTTCTTTTCTTTTTACTTGAGCTAATATGAGTTGCTTATAAGCATCCAAGTCCGGTTTGAACCAATGACAAGCCTCTTCAAACCTCGCTAGAAGGGTTATCTTGCCAATGTTATACTTGTAACTTATATGCAATCCAAACTAGATCAGGTACTTGGGTTTACTTGCTCATGAACATGTTATCTACCACTAGATCATATAAAGCATAGAAACAATAGTGGCATCATATAAGCGTCAAATTCTTTTGATTTTCATGAATGCTCCTAGAAACCATGTATTATAACTATATGTACTAAACAAGTCCTTAGCAATGTATGTATGCATATGTCAATCAATGTCACCTTTGCTTTGTTGGAGAAGAGGGTAGTCACATAGATTCCAATTCATTTCTCATAAGCTTGATGAAGACCAATAGATACCATGATTGAATACCATGCTTCACCCATTTGAAATGAGAACCACTAATGATCAAGTGCACTATGTTGTTGTGATTAGCTTGCTTCTTCTTTTGACTTTTGCTTGAATGAAAGAATACCACTTGAATTATCACTTGATTTGTCATGTATTACTCTCTATTTGGGTGTTGCTTGCTTTTCTTAATCAACCCTTTTGATTGGTTCAACTAAGCATCTCCAATAATCCTTGGATCTTCACTTCCATGTTAGCCTTTCAAGTATCTCCCACTTGGTTTACCCACTCATGGGCGGCAAGCCCCTCTCTAGGGAGAAGTGATCTCTCTCCGAGAACCATTCTTGACACTCACTTGAATTGTCATTCTTTGATTGATCCAAGGACTTTAACATGATGAGTAACCTTGAGATCTTCTTTAGGTCCTTTTCTTTCTAGTTTAAGTCCTTTTATTTCTTCCGAAAGATCTTCAATTGTCAATAGAACTTAAATCTCATCTTTATCTTGAGTTTGATCTTGATCTTTAATGTGAGTACCAAATGGTGTAACAAATACATTTCTCAATCAAATGGCCTTGTACTCATTACTTGTTATGCTTGTGGACCAATTCAAAACTGAACATAGGTTCCTCAACCACATAATGTCATGATTTCAACTTGAGGACCTTTCAATTTGAGTGACTCTTGATAAATCCAATGTTTGTCACTTTTTTGGCAGATTCTGTATCCTTCAAAGAATAATTCATATCTCCCAATGTACAGACCCAAATGCCACGAAATTTTGCGAAGATGTGTGACACCAAGTCTTCTAGCAGCTTGGTAGCTCATGATCATCCAATTTGCAAGCTTCAACTCAATAATTTGCAAGCCATCAACTATGACCAATAGATCACCACAACTTGAATATTTGCACTTGTAAGTTATAGCACTTGGACTTCACTTATTATGGCTTGGCATTGGGATGAGAATAGGAGTAAGCTTCAATACTTAATTCAATCAAATGATGAACAATTTGAACTCAATTGAATCAAGCCTCCTGTTGATGGTAATTATCTCTAATTATAGGCCATCAACTTATGCGAGGTATGACCTAAAAAGAATTAAAAAGTGTAGTTATAGGGTTTGATTCAAACGAGTTCCACGAGTTGTGTCGTTCTCACTTGTTTTGCAGGATATCTAACACTTCACCATATAAAAGTATCCCAAGTGATGAATCAGAGCACACCATTGCGAAGAGCCCATCGAGACGATCGAAACTGACATATCATTTGCTATATTTAGAGTCACGGAGAGAGAGTCCTCGATGGATACGATTCGGAAGACTCTAGAAGGCCCTAGAACCATCATCATCTACAAATCCAGGGGTTAATCTGACAGAAGACCACAACTTTAGGGTAACTGCATTCAGCAGGGACTCTTCCAGAAGCTGACCGAGAGAAGAATCCAACCATGGTACGACTATTTGCGCGAACAGATCGATACTTGGCACAAGAAGGATCTACAAGACACTAGAAGGCAACCCTACGAAGGAGGGGCCTACCTGGCTGTGAGCCAGGTCGGCTGACCACCCCCCAAGTCGGCTGGCTTGGGTAGGGCCCACCTGGCAGCCATCTTCGACACACGGCCTTCCACCGCCTTTGAGGTCCAATCTCCGCCACCAATTCAAGTCGGTTTGATCTAATGGTTATGGTTCATCTCGAGGGGCTATATAACCAGACCTAGACCCCCCTTGAGAGATCCATCATTCATTCATTCATTGTTTAGTTTAGAGGTGTCCCTCAAAAGGATAACCTAGAGCATCCACCATCCTAGGGCGTAGCTAGAATAAGAATTAGAAGTAGAGGAGGCAAGCAACGCTTGGATTCCGGATCTAGTCACGAGGAGGCTCGGTAATTGCCTTGTAACTACTCTCTTGTATCAACATTTGTTATTATATTCGCTCCATTGTGTTCTAGGTCATCTTGTTTCCCTTCTAGTTCATCATCTAGTTCATCTAGTTCATCTTGTTCTTCATCTAGTTCATCGTCTAGTTCATCATGTTCTTGTTCTAGTTCTTATTATTCCTCTAGTTCTTGTTCTAGTTCGTGTTTGTGTTCTAGTTGATACAATCGATATGACTTATTATAATTGCGTATTCATAACTACCATGATCATCATCAACTTTGATTACATGTTTAGCATAGTTAGACTAGCTTTGAGTTTATACACGTGTTCGTATAGCGCTCATCCCGATGATCAAGGGGTGAGTGGTCAACATTGTGTAGACATGGTGTTTAGACAGTGTTTACCTGCGAATGCACCCTATGTTCTAGGACAATCAGTGGTAGATCATGAAGGTGACTTTTATAGCTTCATTGAGTCCTATGTAGTCCACTCCCCAAACGATAGGACGAGCATGGCCCGGTTCCAAGGAGATAAAACTTGTTCTGTTCTTGATCCTCTTTCGAAATGCCTCTTGGGTGTAGATACGAAGTAACTCTGATCATAATTGTTAGACACAATTGCACTAGTCAACGTAGTCCTTTGATTAATAGTTAGGATATTTATGAGGAATTTTACTTTTCCTTCTAACACTTATGAGGAATCACGCCCCGGATGAAAAATGCTCGGTGGAACCCCCTTTGGACCACCTTAACCTGCTTATCTTATCTTTTATATGATGATCCCTGCTTTGAGATGATCTAGTGGAACTCTTATCACAAGTGTGTTTGTTTTAGCTTTTAGCCCTCCTACCTCCTTAGTCTTCCCAATGGTAAAATTATAAATAACGATACCTAGAACTTCCCTAGGTGAAATGGTACAACGGGTGTATTTTATATATGCGCTTGTGGATAACCTTTACTAATATTTTATAAGTGCTATGAACATAAATACAACCACATCTTTTGGAGTTGTATTGGGGATGACAACCTGGCTTAAGCAATGCTAAGAGATGTCCCGTACGTCTCTAACGCCTTTGCTGATAGTAGGGTTTGACCTACTACATTTTGTAATTGTGTTAGAGATGCCAACAGGTACCCAAACTAGTTTGGGTCCTCTCAAGTTAGGAGCAACATACTTAGACAAAGCCTTAGTATGAGTAGCAGGATGTTTTACAATAGCAACCATAGAGGTACCATTACCTTCCTTCCTACGCATATTATTTTCATCAATTGAAATAGGCTTCGAAGTTTTACCTAGGGACATGAATGAGCCATGTGTCCTCTTTCCTGGCATGAGTAGCATCTTCTCTTTGGTTGAGCCTTTTCTTCATTGCTCAAATGATGCACTTCCTTGCCTTGCCTCTCATGAGTTGCTTGAGCCTTCTTCTCAAGCTTGTTGCAACACTTCGAGGCAAAGTGTCCCATATCTCCACACTTGAAGCACTTGATGTGTGCTAAGTCTTTCTTCTCTTGATTCTTGCTCGTCATCTTGGCATCTTGGATATGAGTTGGATGCCTTGCTCTTCCACCCCTTCTTGTTTTCTTCTTCATCATCTTGAAGTCATCAACTTTATCTTCATGGTTGATCTTGACTTGATCTTGGGTCTTCTTTACTTGCTCAACTTGTGGCTTTGGTTGAGGCTTTACTTATTTTCTTCACCAATTGCTTGGTTGGGCACGTTGAGGTGAGATGACCCCGAATATGACACTTGAAGCACTTGACATGCTTGAGCCTCTCTTCTTGTTTCTTCAACTTGAGCTTTTCTTGATTGGGGCAAGTGTATGCAAGATGTCCCTTTTCATGGCATTGATAGCACATGAAATGAGATAGCTTTTCTTCTTCTAGCCTTTTCATCTCTTTTTTCTCAAACTTCTTCTCACCCCATCTTTTGCCTTTGATGTTGGTGTTATTGTAGGTGATGCCATTCATGTTCCCAAATCTCTTGTAGCTCTTCAAGAGTTGAGAATGTGTGATCTTTGGCAATCCACCTAAACCAACTTTGCTCTTGTTGAAACCAAGGGCACTCATGTCACCATAGCTTCTCTTGTTCTTCAACATATGCTCAAAGGTGACTTGAGAGTTGTAACACCACTCTAGCTTGTTGCTCAAATTCTTCATTTCATTTTTGAGCTCATTGTTCTCCTTCAAAAGGTTAGTCTCACAAGACATAGAAGTAGAATAAGAATCTAATTGTGAAGAACATGGCATATCAAGTAAATCATCACAAGAGGTGGATATAAGCTTCTTTGCTACATCACAAGGGTTAGTAACATGTGATTGATCATTTGACCCAAATGATGAGCTCTCTCTAGTTTTAATTTCTTCATTGGAAGACTTCTTAGTGAGAAGAGCATGATCTTGTAACAAGTTATCATGAGCAACACTAAGTTCCTCATGAGCCAATTTTAGCACCTCATGTGAACAAGTAGTTACATAAAGTAGATGCTCTTATTGTTCACATGTTGTCTTTAGATAAGAGTTTTCATTGTCTAATTTCATTATTTTAGCTTTCTCATTTTCTAAAGACATGGCCATGCTAGCAAGTCTACTAATAAGCTCATCATATGAAGTATGGTCAATCACATTGCAACTTGATACCTTTGTGTCACCTTATAACATGAAGCAATATGATGATGTTGGAGAGCTTGTAGTAGCATCATCACTAGAGCATGAACCATCAACATCTCCATCAAGTGCTTGGGGTAGAATCATCACTTGCATCACTTGAGGCATTGTCATCCATCTTGTCAAGTGAACTTGTGGTAGATCGATCATCATCTTCACTTGACCATGAGGTGGAGCAATCCTCCACAACAACCTTGTTGTGGTCATGCTCAACATCCTCATGTACCACCACCTTGGCCTCATCCTCCTTGTACTTGCCATCATCCCATGTGAGGCATCACCGTAGGTGTGTTTGATGGATTCCCACAACACACGTGTGGTTCCCTTGTGGTTCACCTTGTTAAACACACTAAAGCTCAAAGCATCCATTAGATAATAATATGCATTAGCATCAAGTGCATAAAGGGCTTCTTGAGCTTCAGTTTGGTTTTCATGGTCCAAGACATGGGTGAGACCACTTGTGACAACCCACCAAACCTTAGGTCCCATGGCACGAAAGTGACCAAGCATGTGGTGTTTCCACCGTGCAAAGTGTGTGCCATCAAACACGTGTGTCACAAAGACAGGCATCATCAAACCCACTAGATGCCATCCTCTCGGGTCGGTGAAGACAACAAATGAGAGACCTAGCTTCGATACCACTTGTAAGGTTGAGATGGCGGACTAGAGGGGGGTGAATAGTCCTTTTTAAAACTAATCGCTCCGGCTAACCGATATAAGTGCGAAACTAAATCTATCGACCTAGTCATGACTTCTCTAACTATGACTCTAGATGCACCTTGTAAAAGATCCAAAATAGGAAAGCAAGGTGCCAATCTAGCTAGTGTACAACTAAATAAGTCTAGCTTGCAAGGTCACACATACTAGTACTTTTGGCAAGCGAGTGTGCACCTACACAATTCTAATGAGCAAAAACACAAAGCCAACCTAAGCTCACTAGATGCTCAAGGACAAGGCTACACAAGCCGAACCCAAGAGCTCGACTTTACTTAACTACACAGGCTAAGCAAAGCAAGGTACTCTACTTCTAGCTACACAAGCAAGAAGATAATTAGCAAGCTACACAAGCAAACTAATCACTAGAGCAACTACACAAGCTATGAAAAGAAGGAAAAGAATGTAAATACAAGATTGTGAAGGAGATTGCAAACCACCACGAAGTGTAGACACAAGTTGACACGGCGATTTTTACCGAGGTTCACTTGGTTGCCACCAAGCTACGTCCTCTTGTGTCGACCAACAACTTGGTGGTTCCTTAGGTATTTGGCTCTCCACGCCAAAACCCCTCAAGGCAAGCCTCTGCAAAGGCACCGCGAGCGAACTCACACACGAGTGTGGTAAATCAATGACATGAGCAATTCACTAAGGCTACTCTTTGTGATCCCCTCAAGGTGAGCACCAAACCTCTCACAAATCCTCCTTCGGAGCACCGCACAATCTCCTTTGCATGCTTCACGAAGTCTCTTGCCACCAAGCCGTCTACGAGGTGGCAACCTCCAAGAGTAACAAGCACACTGGCGTGCGTCATGAACACCTAGTGCCACTCGATGCAATCTCTCAATGCAATGCACTAGGAATCGCTCTCTCACTCGATTGGATGATCTCTATCAAACACAAGTGAGTAGAGGGCACTCCAAGCACTCTCCAAGATGGACACCAAGTCCCCAAGGTGCTCAGCACCGGCCCAGGCCAGCCACCACTTCTATTTATAGCCCCAAGGGCTAAAGGAGCCGTTGCCCCTCTCTGCAGCACCGTCAGACGCAGAAACATCAAGCATCAGATGTGTCCAACGCACCTCCATCCGACGCTCCTCGGCAAACCACGCGCTGCCACATTACTTGCCCGTTTGAATCCGACCGTTGCCACCACTACTACAGATTTCTACATCACTGCCCACCTCATCACTGCCGGAAATGGCGCGGCCGGCAGTGATGAGTCTTCACTGCCGTTGCCAAGCCTGACGCAGAGTTCACGGGCCTGAACTGCGTCACTGTGCCTAACAATCGGCAGTGATGATGCACATAACTGCCGGTCTGAGTCACGACCCGGCAGTGATAGAGAGGGCAGCTATCACTGCCGGTTCTAGCGTAGACCCGGTAGTGTTGATTCACATAACTGCCGGGTCTAGGCTGTAGCCGGCAGTGGGCCTGACAGCAAGAGCCCGCCTCTCCTTCCTCCCCAAAAACAGAGGGCAACAATATAATAAATAAATAAATAAAATGAAACTCATAATAATAAAAACACATTCATAATATAAAATTTCATTCCATGTATATAATAAGATAAAATTTTCATTACATATATATAATATTACATATTTAAAATTTGGAAAAAGTCTAAATACCCCTCTGAAGTATCAGCATCGGTGAACATAATCCCACTAACTACAAAACCGTCTGTTTGGCGTCTTAAAGTATGATGAGTGGTCTAATTAGCCCCAAGAGCGGTATTAATCGGCGGTTTTGCCTATCTGGCTCGCCCGCGTGGCAAACCTCGGCCACGGTGGACAGCAGCGGAGCCCCGTAGCCCCGCCTGTGGCCCACGCCTCATTCGCCTGGGCCCCGCGATGCTGTTGCGCAGCCTCGCTCGGCGCCCTACCACCGCTTGCCGCCGTCAGAGCTATGCGCCACAGCAACGCGACCACGTGCTCTTGCAGCCATCGGATTGGGGCTTCGCTCATGCGCGGCGGCGGCCATGGTGCCTCATCGATGCACGGCACGGTGGCACGAATGTGGTAGCCGGCGGTGATGGTCCGCGGCGGCGTGAACCAGCGGCGGGCTCGCGTCCCGGCGCGTCCATTAGCGACCCGATAAGCATCACCAAGTAGCCGCGCCACCGTGAACTGCCCTGCTGCGGCGGTGGGGGCGCATCTGCGCTTGGTTGGTGAACTGCCTCGTGACGGCGGTGCTTGGCCGGGGCATGTCCGGGCGTGATAATGGCAGCGCGCGCTCGCGCAGCCAGGGGCGGAGTCCCGCGGTGATGGTGCTCAGATGGGGCATATCCGGGCGTGGTAATGGCAGAGCGCGCTCGCGCAGCCAGCGGTCGCATCCCCGCGGCGGCGGTGCTCGGATGGGGCGCATCCCCTTGGCGGCGGCGGCGGCAGAGCTCGACGGTGGCGGTGGTTCTCGGTCGCGGCGTGTCCCCACAGCGGCTGCGCTCGTACGCGGCGCACCCCCATGGTGGCAGCGGCGCTTGGTCACGGCGCGTCCCCACGGCGGCTGGCGTGCTTGACGGCAATCAGCATGGTGAACGGCCTCGTGACGGTGACGCTTGGCTGGTGAACGGCCTCGTGACGGCGGTGCTTGGCCAGGGCATGTCCACGCGTGGTAATTGCAGCGCGCACTCGCGCAGCCAGGGGGCGTGTCTCCGCGGCGGTGGCGCTCGGACGGGGCGCATCCCCCTTGGCGGCGGCGGCGTGTCCCCACAGCGGCTGCGCTCGGGCGCGTCGCACCCCCACGGCGGCGGCGGCGCATGGACACGGCGTATCCCAACAGCGTTTGGCGAGCTTGCCGTTCGCACACGTGAGCAGCTCCACCATAAGCACATGCATGGCTATGGTCACGGCGATGATGCCCATGAGCATCTTGTTGCGGAGCACGCCAGCGACAAGTTCCCAAAATTCGTTGACGACGGGGCACAGCACGCGCTCGTTGTGGGTTCATTAGATAGGCAACTTCCATATCTACACATTCATGCCAGGAATTGAACTAGGAGGCTTTGAGCTGGCTGAATTAGATAGACGAAGGGAGCTCTGTTTTTTGCGAACGTCCGCGCTGGGAGTGAGGGCGAGGATGAGAACGGCGGCGGCGGCGGTGCGTCGAGCTCCAGCTCGATGGCCTCGTGCGCGGCGCCGGTAGCAGTGAGGGAGACGACGGACCCAGTACGAGGCGGAAGCTAGCGTGCTCTTGCGTGGCGGTCATGTCATCGGGTCTAGATGACTTCCGGCTGTGCGGCCTGCCGGCGGCGTTCTCCTGTGGCAAGAAGCAGATCACGGCGGCAGCGGCAGCTGCTGTTCTCGCACGCGCACGAGTGGCTGCGGTGGCATAGGGCTCCGCCGTTCTCCACGATTCTCGCCATCCTCTCCATGGGGCTCCTCGGCCCGCGCGGCCACTTCGGCGGCGGCAGCGTCAAGGTAGGCCGCGTCGAGCGTCGTTGACCTGCGAGACTACGAGTGGTCGAGTGACACAGGTTTTCCATGGTGGCCGCGGTTTGCCACGCGCGCATGCCAGATAGGCAAAACCAGCCACCAAAACCACTCAGGGGCTAATTAGACCGATCATTATATTTTAAGGGGCCAAACAGACGGTTTTATACTTGGTGGGATTATGTTCACCGATGCTCATACTTCAGGGGGTCTTTAGACTTTTTCCTTTAAAATTTCTTCTAAATAAAAATACTAATAAAAAACGATTGCGGCGGCGCCGCCTAACGGAATATAGGTTTGAGTACATATATGTTTTGTTAACGACAACAAAATATTTATTTAGATAGAGCACAAGAGTACAAGATAAAACAAATAAAAAATTACATATACGATAATAAAGACCTATTTTCGTACAGATCAATCCATGAGTATCAACACATTATAATTTAACCACCTCAGTAGCATTCTTCTAGCATCCTTGCTAGCAAAGATAATGCGAGGTGGTTAGAGCAATGCTGGTTGGAGACAACTAGGGAATTCCGGAATCCTTCCCATCTTGTTCTTGGTTCGAGGCTGTCGGCGGGGAAAAAAGACTGTATGGCCTCTTCCGGCTTGAAGAGACAATACTGCGCTGGTGTCGAGTGCAAGCATATATGTGCATTAACTGCCCAAGAGCCTCGCCGGAGATGCCAACATCTAGCATTGCTATATCAGTAGAATTCTTCTAGCACCTATTGTATGTACCATTGTGGTGGAGTACAACGCATAATAATATCTGTATGTGAAGGGCTTTCTCACATAGAGAGGCCATCTTCACAAAAACTAGCAAACTAGACTAGAGAACTAACCAAGATGGAGAGTGGAAAAATGAACACAAGAAGGCAGACATATGCACCCTGGATGTGTGCCATATATATAGGCGAGTTGGTGGCGTGGTAGGCGCAGCGTGCCATGCTTTTAAAATATACATCACTGTCGGCTTTTAATAATCACGGGCGTGATATGTATAAAAAAATAAAAGAAAAGTTCAAAAATTTTGAGGCCGCCGGACTCGAGCGTGGACCACGGGTTCCGAGCACGCGGCCTTACCTCGGCACTATAAATCCTTTATTTGGTTTCTATTTTTCCTTACAAATCTTTATTTTTTCTCTCCCATTTTTTATTTTTTATTTAGAAAAAGATGCTCGTCCACCTCGGTTCAAATCCAATGTCTTTGGCGGGTGTCTTATCCGGGCCCCTTCGCGGCAGGCCGGAAGCGATGTGAGCCTATGGCCGCAGTGGGCTCGCCTTTTAAAAGATACTTGTTGGATTCATCACTTTGCCGGCTCCTTCCATAAGCCGGCGGTGATGGACTGGGCGCGCCTTTTAAAAAATGCCGTTGGTCCATCACTGCCGGCTCAATCCACAAACGAGTGATGGACTGGGCTCGGCTTTTAAAAAATGACGATGGAGAAATCACTGCCGGCTCCATCCAGGCGCCGGCAGTGATAGATGTATCACTATCGGCTCTGTTTACGCGCCGGCAGTGATATATAGTAGAGATTTTTTTTATTAAAAAAAACTCTGCCCCCTCTGATCACCACAGCAAGAGCACTGCTCCCACCTACCACGACAGGGGCCTATAAAATGGCCATTGTGCTTGGAATCTCTCCATGACATTAGCTAGCAGGTTATCTGAGTTTGTGATTTGTGATCCTTTTCCTGCCTCTTTCTCGAGTTGGTTCTATGTTTGCTAGTTTTCCAAATACATGGGTTCTCTTTGGGAGAAAGCCCTCCACATACAGATATCGTCATACGCACCAAAATAGTGCACACAAGTGGTGCTAGAAGAATGCTACTGAAGATGAGCTGAGCCGCATGTTCGGGTGCCCGGCGAGATTGACAGAGCCGTCCCCCGAGCTGGATTCTCTAGGTCTTTGTGAATCATGTGCGCTGTAGATAGTACATTCATTCCTTGAAATGTACCTCTCCGGTGGCTTGTGTTTATTTGACGTGCTATGAGATTGACTGGACCTCGCCGATGTGCTTTGTGCAATTTCCACCTGGGGCGTTGTTAGCACTATAAGGCGACGCCAGAAGTTTATGCGCGAGTTGGTCACGCATTTCTCTGGGTCACAGTACGACTGCCCCATCGAGGAGTACCTACCGTTGCGGATAGAGCTGCCGCGGGATGGAGGGCGCAATGCACATCATCGGCAGGCTCTCCGACCGCTGCCCCTACGCTTGAGATGGGAAGTAATCCGCCGGTTCGCTCGCTGCATGCAATTTGGTCACGTGTGCACTTTTAGTCACCGTGACAGCCACCACCGAGTAAGAAAGCAGGTGGTCAAATTATAATGTGTTGATACACATGGATGATAACATTGACAGTGAATAAAAATAGGTCTTTGTTATTGTATATGTAATTTTATAATTTTTATTTATTTTGTATTCTATCTATGTACTATTTCTATATAAATATTTTACAAAGTGTCTTTTTGTACCAAATGTGGAACATAAATAGTTTGTGTTCATGACTTTTGTATTTGAGACTGACTAAAAGTTAGGACTCGAGCGCGGGCCTCGCGGGCCGAGTACGCGGCCTTAACCACTGTGGCAGAGAGAGGTGTTCATACGAAAATGGGAAATTATCCTAGTTAACCGGTGCGCCCAACCCGTCATCAATTTCCTAACACTTTGTCAAATGGAAAAATTGCCTATGTATAAAATGTTGATCATGAAGAGTGTGATAAACTTTGCGTTCATGACTTTTGCATTTGAGGCCATCTAGGGTTGGATCAAAGTGGATTTTCACAAAAATCTAAGATTTGACCAAGTCAAACATGGTCAAATTGAGGCACCAAATGACCTCAGATGGAAAACATTTGAATACAAGGGTGATAGAACTCATCAAGATACACATTTGATAGATAGGCCACTTTTGCATTTGAGACAGTGTTACCCAACACCAGTTACAAATTCTTGAATCTCACATGGACTTTATGAAAGTATTTATGGGACCTGTGGATTTAGAACTACATTTTCCTAACACTTTCTCAAATGCAAAAATGGCCTATGTATCAACTGTAGGTCATGATGAGTGGACCAAAGTTGGTATTTAAGACATTTCAATTTGAGACCATCTAGGGTTTCAAAAACTGGATCCGAGGTGCCAAAATTCAAAAATTCAAAGTTTGAGTGGTACGAACTTTGTCAAATGAAAAGTTGACCATTACACCAAATGTTGATCATGAAGAGTGTGACAAATTTTGTGTTCATGACTTTTGTATTTGAGGCCATTTAGGGTTGGGTCAAAGTGGATTTTCATAAAAATCCAAGATTTGACCAAGTCAAACATGGTCAAATTGAGGCACGAAATGACCTCAGATGGAAAACATTTGAATACAAGTGTTGGGGGATATCCAAAGCCTGGGCACCCGGCATAGGCCGATCCGCCCAGTAGATTCGGTGCACCATCCGAATCACCCGCCAAGCCTGGCGAAAGCCTCAATTCGGCGTGCCGCCAGGGCGATGGCGAGCCCGCGCCCGGGTGGGATTCGGTGGTGACGCCGAATCCCACCGCGCGAGCTTCGTGTTTCGGGCGACCTAATGCTTGTTTTAGCTGTTTGCAAATGGATGGCGGACTCACGGCCCTCAGGGGAGCAACGCTGAGGAAAGCATTGCAAGCGCCTGATGGCAAGTGGGGCTTAGGCGGTCGGCCACCCAAGAGACAAAGCTTAGCGCTGCAAGCTTGACTGTTTAGCCCTTTGCCAGCCATGGCACAGGGCTTTAGGGAACGAACCCTAAGGGCAAAATCGCCATGTAAATGCCTACGGGCGACTATAAATAAGCCCGGACGGCAACCATGTAAAAGGGAGAGAGTTTTGAGTAATACATTTGTTCTCACCATTGTGTGTCATTCGTGTGTTATTCGTCATTCATCGTATTCGGGGTTCTAGGCATTCGGTCTAGAACAACATTGGCGCCCACCGTGGTTGTTGCTCGCAACGGCCATGGCACCGAAGGGAAAAGGTAAGGTAGGTCCTACTAGAGAGGCTTCCACGTCTACGGGCGCGCCGGACGCCGAATTTCAGCTCCAGCCATCGACGGGCGTTTCGGCACCAGCGGTGAATACAGTGCCCGCCGGTACCGAGGCACCAGTTTTGCATTCAGCAGACCCACCGGATCCCGAGGCGGGGGGCGGAGTCCATGATGAGGAAGTCAAAGTCGAAGAAGAGGAAGAGCCGCCAGCGGTTGAGGATACCGAAAACGCGAAGCTTCTCAGGGTCCTTGAGGAGCGATCGTCCAAGGTAGCAGAGCTCACAGCGGAGCGAAATCGCCTGGCCAGCATCGTTGCCGCGAGAAAGCGGGCATCGTCTACCCAGGTAGCTATCGATCAGGCGGTAGAAGAAGAAGCCAGACTGCTGCACGAGATTCAGAGCCTGCAGGAGAGCGGTTCCACCTCACCGAGGTACACCAAGGATGTAATGTTCATCGGGGAAAAGCGCGGCAGTAGCACCGCCGAAGCTATAGACATGACATCTCCTCTGTCCATAGCGATACAGTGTCACCCTTGGCCCACGGGTTACAAGCCAAAGATACCACAGTACAATGGCAGATCCAACCCAAGGAAGTTCATTTCAAGCTACGAAGCTTCGGTTCATTCGGCAGGAGGAAACGATGCTATTCTTGCGAAGTCCCTAATCATGGCGGTCGAAGACGTCGCGCATGATTGGTACATGTCTCTGAAGCCATTGTCCATCACTTCATGGCAGCAGGCAAAGGCCGAGCTGCTAACCACCTTCCAGGGTTTCCAAACCGACAAGCAAACAACTGCGGATCTGATGAATCTATTCCAGCCGGATGACGAACTACTATCAAAGTATCTAGAGAGAATCATTCAGCTAAAGGCGCAGCTGCCGAATGTGTCGGATGACATCGTGATCACGGCTGCAATAAAGGGTCTAAAAATCGGCCCGTGCGCCGAAGCTCTGTCTGGGGAACCCCCAACAACCATCAAGCAACTTTTCGACCAAATGCGGAAGTTCGCTAGATCGGAGGATGACTTTAATAGGAGAAAGGCTGCACGTCACAGTTTCAAGCAAGCCACGCCGAAAAACACATCGCAGGCTCCCCCGAAAGCCAGTCAGCAGAGCAGTCCGGTTCATAATGTGCAACAGGATTCGGATGCACAACCTAATGACTCGGCGTAGCCAGGGTCTCAGCAAGGCAGGGGCTCTGGAGGTCAGGGCCGCGGTAGTCACGGGGGCGGCGGCGGAGGCCGTGGCAAAGGGCGTGGGAAGGGTAACCGAACCCATTACTGCGCGGTGTGTGGAGAAGACAAAGGCCACTTCACCAGAGATTGCAAGTACACCCAGCTCGCGAAGAAGCAGCGGGAGAAAGACGAGTCTTCAAATTCAGCAGAAGCGCCGAAGCACGTATACCACACGGCTCCAGCTCCAACATATCACCAGCCGGTGTATCAGGCTTATCAATCTCCGTACACTTGGTATCACCCGAATTACGTGCAGTTTCAGCAGGCCCAGCAGAATCGACCGCAGGTCCCCCCGGCGCCGGCTCAGCCTTCGGTCCCTCCGGAGAATCAAGCCCAGCAACAGCAGGCACAGCCAGCACCGGAAAGTTCAAGGGAGCTGCAGCTGGTAAATTCGGTGGCCCCGATGAATATAATGCCATCGAATGGTCATATCTATGCAATCACCGAGGGAACCAACCTGGACCACAAAAACAAGAGAGCTCGCCGAGACTACGTAAAAAGGGTGCATTCTGTTTCAGTCAAGTGCCCAGTCACCAGACCTGCATGGAAAAACGAACCCATATCCTTCAGTGAGCAGGACATCCAGGTTCGGGATCACCCGCATCTCGACGCATTCATCGCCACTGCCTATGTCGCCGGATATACACTGCACAACATACTCATCGACAATGGCAGTTCTGCCGACATTCTATTCACCAAGGCCTTTGACGGAATGAAGCTCAACAGAAAAGATCTAGAGCCCGTCGGCAACGCCTTGTTCGGATTTGGCGGTCAGAGAATTGACGCCATCGGCAAGAAAACCCTCATGGTAGATTTCAGCAAAGGTCAGAAGGTCAGAGCTGAAGAGATCACTTTCGACATCGTCGACATACCATATCCTTACACGGCCATATTCGGCCGCGGCATCATCAACAAGTTCGACATCATAATCAACCAAGGATATCTGTGCATGAAAATGCCTTCCCCGGGCGGAATCATCGCAGTACATAGAGATCAGGTAGCCGCCAGGAACATCGACGGCAAACCAATCCCAGGATACAGCGCGGTTCACGAAGTCAAAGAGACAGCATCCGAGGAAAACCATGAGTTTCAGCATCATCAGAGAAAAGAGCCAAGGGCAGCACCGTGTGAAGACACAGTTCAGTTGCCACTCAGCTCCGGCAGACCCGACGAATGTGTGCACATCGGATCCGGCCTAAATGCCGAAGAAAAAGCCGAATTGCTTGGGTTCCTGTTCGAGAACCGAGATGTGTTCGCATGGTCGGCAAGGGATCTGCAGGGGGTAAACCGTGAATTGGCACAGCACAGCCTGAACGTCAACAAGCAAGCAAGACCAAGGAAGCAAAAGCTCAGAAAAATGTCAGATGAGAGAGGGGCTGCAGCGAAAGCCGAAGTGCAGAGACTGTTGGACGCCGGAGTCATTCGAAAAGTACAGTACCCAGAATGGTTGGCCAACGTGGTGCTGGTAAAGAAGAAAAGCGGGAAATGGCGCATGTGCGTGGATTTCACGGATCTCAACAAGCACTGCCCCAAGGACCCGTACCCGTTACCTCGCATCGACAAGTTGGTAGACATCGCGGCGGGCTGCGAAATGATGAGCCTCCTCGACTGTTTTTCGGGGTATCACCAAATATGGCTAAACCCGGAAGACGAAGAAAAGACAAGTTTCATCACCCCTGCCGGAACTTTCTGCTACCGATGAATGCCGGAGGGGCTCCGGAATGCTGGCCCTACTTTCTCCCGCATGACAGATGAAGCCTTCCGGGAGCAGAAGAAGAAAAACAATCTCGTGGCATACTTGGACGACCTGGTCATCAAGAGCGATGAAAAGCGAACTCACATCGAGGACCTCAAAGAAACATTCACCAGCCTTCGTGCCAGCGGACTGAAACTCAACCCGGAGAAATGCATATTCGGCATATGTAAGGGAAAGCTGCTAGGGTGTCTGGTATCGGCAAGAGGGATCGAAGCCAACCCCGAAAAGATCGCAGCCATCATGAACATGAAGCCGCCTGCAAGCAAGAAAGAAGTGCAGAAGCTCACGGGGTGCATTGCAGCTCTGAGCCGGTTCATCTCCAGGTCAGCCGAAAGAGGGTTGCCTTTCTTCAGGGTGTTACGGGAGGCTGACACATTCGATTGGGGAGCCGAACAACAGCAAGCGTTCGATGACCTAAAGGCGTACTTGACTAAGCTTACCACCCTTTCGAAGCCCGAGCCGAATGCCACGCTCATTCTGTACCTTGCAGCATCACCTGCCGCAGTCAGCGCGGTGCTTGTCCAGGAAAGGGAGCATGAAGGGAATTTGCATCAATTCCCAATATATTTCGTCTCCGAAGCACTGTCCGGGGCAAAGCTCAACTATTCCGAGCTGGAGAAAATTGCTTACACTGTTGTCATGGCATCAAGGAAGTTGAAACACTACTTTCAAGCCCACGTCATTCGGGTCTTGTCCGCGCAGCCACTGGAGGCCTTATTCCGGAACGCTGAAGCGGTAGGCCGGATCGGGAAATGGGCTGCCGAGCTAAACCAGTACGCAATCCAATTCGGGCACAGAGCCGCAATCAAATCCCAGGTTCTTGCAGACTTCATCGCAGACTGGACCCCAAGCGGGGATGACCCCACCAGGGAATTCTCTGAGCCCGAATGGACCGCGCATTGCGATGGCTCTTGGTGCAGTGCTGGAGCGGGCATTTCGGCGATCTTAACACCACCATCTGGCCCAGCCATACGCTACGCAGCGCGCTTGCAGTTCTTATCCACCAACAATTCGGCGGAATACGAGGCGGTCCTCTTGGCGTTGAGAAAGCTAAGGGCCCTGGGTGTTCGCCGTTGCATCATCAAGTCTGATTCGCAGGTGGTCGTGGGACACATTCAGAAGGACTATGTGACCAAGGAGCCCGAACTGGCTAAGTACCTATCCGCGGTAAGGAGAATGGAGAAATTCTTCACAGGTTTCACCCTGAGATACATTCCCAGGTCAGAAAACACAGAGGCAGATGAGCTAGCCAAGGCAGCGGCCCAGGTTTCACAAATACCGCCGGATGTGTTCTATCAGGTCCTAACGGCCAAAGCAGTCAAAGAAGAAGAGGAGAACCCAGCCATCATTCATGCTATCGCAAGCGATGACTGGAGGTCTAAAATT
This sequence comes from Themeda triandra, assembly GCA_018135685.1. Lineage (NCBI taxonomy): Eukaryota > Viridiplantae > Streptophyta > Magnoliopsida > Poales > Poaceae > Themeda > Themeda triandra. Next base: position 62,692 of record JAENPR010001266.1, on the reverse strand, counting down.
TGGGCTTACCTTCAGGGAACCCATGAGCCAGCAACCAAAAAGGATGAGCAGTGCATGGCGTCCAGAACAAAGCAATTCTCCATCGTCGGAGAAAGCTTGTACAAGGAAGGGATAGTCGCCCCGTTACTCAAATGCATCAGTCGAAACGAGGGAATTCAGCTGCTAACCTTTGCTCACAGAGGACCGCACGAAATCGCCCACAGGGCCATGAGGCAGGGTTTCTACTGGCCAACCGCTGTTGAAGACAAAAACATAACAAAGTCGTGCAGAGGCTGTCAAATGTTCGCGAAGAACCAGAACGCTCCGGCGAACCCCACGAAGCTGGTATACCCCACTTGGCCACTGCAGTGGTGGGGGGTCGACAAAGTGGGAGCACTTCCACCGGCTCCAGGGAATCTAAAATACGCCGCGGTGGCTCTCGAATACTTCACCAAGTGGGTCGAGGCCAAGCCCTTGGCTAAGATAACCTCAGGTACACTAACCAATTTTGTGTGGCAGAGAATTATTTGCAGATTCAGCGTGCCCGCCTATATCACCGTTGACAACGGCAAACAGTTCGACTCAACTCAGTTCAGAACATTCTGTGAACAGCTCGGAATCAAGCTGTCTTTCGCGTCGGTGAATCACCCCGCGTCCAATGGAGCAGTCGAGAGAGCTAATGGCGACATCTTCGGCACCATTTCCAAAGCGCTTGAAGATGCAAAGAAAGGAAGATGGGCTCAGGAGCTGGTGACAGCCGTCTGGGGCCACAACATTTCCAGAACCAGAGCAACAGGATTCACGCCGTTCAGGTTATTATTCAGCGAAGAAGCCATAACCCCCGAAGAGGTGAAGCTCGGCTCTTTCCGAACTGAGATCTCTCCAATGAATCCAATCCAGAGAATGGCGGAAGTCGAAGTCTCCGACAATCGAAAGAACCAAGCTGCCCACACCGAAACTAAAAGCTGGAGGGACAAGAAGGTCCTCAGGAGGAGTTTCGCTCCGGGGACATGGTGCTCATCGAGGCAACCGGACAAAGCGGGGCAAGTTGCAGCCCCAATGGTATGGACCATACATCATCGCAAGAATGATCAAGACGGGCGTCTTCACCCTGGTGATCGAAGATGGTTCCGAATCAACTCACACCTGGAACGCAGACAACCTGCGTTGCTTCTACCCATGATTTCGTGCCCCGGAAAAAGGAGTTGTAATCATCATTCTTACTCTTATTTTTATTACCGCATTCGGTTATGACACCTAAAGACATTTCGGGCTCTGCACTCTTTTTCCTCACTGAGGTTTTTTAACGAGGCATCCCTTCTAATAATTGCCACTGCATTCGATGTTTTATTTCGCACAAAGTTGTTGCTGCATGAATATTTGCACCAAAAACGGCCAAGCTAACGAGTTTGGCCATATATTCGGCATTATCCCCCAGGTTGCAAGCAACCTCAACAGCCAAAACAGCTGCAGGTAAACTCCCTAAAATACAGGGGGTTCACCGGTGTTCTCCAGCTCAGCAAAGCGAGCAGGTGACACCACGAATCAAAGCAGCCAATCAGGCGCAGTAATGACAAAGATATTTGTCAAGCTATTAATGCATGGTTAGGTCAACACATTTACAACCTCTAAGGTGTGAAAGAGCCTATATAAGCACGGCCTTCACCCTCAGACTCCCCATGAGTCACAAAGCCATGACAAGTCTCAGCCACAAAGCAAAGTGCCACCAAAATGAGAGGCCTGGTTGCCAACCATTTACGAATAGGAAGCACCAGGAAAAGGTGGATTCGGGGAGCTAGGAGAAAGGCTACTTCCAAACCATCACCAACTGCATCTGGTTTCAGTGTCCCTAGCAAAGCCCTTTCGGGCGCGCCAGGCCCTCACTAACCACTAAAAGAGACGCGCTTGCCGCCGCGTTCTGTTCCGCAGCACCAAGAGGTCGCGGACAACACCTTCGGCACCTAGCATGTCAGATTCGGATGATGGTACAAAGAAGCGCACCATCAATGGCAGTTTCTGGAACCTCTCTCTCGACCCCAATAAAACGGTCGCCGGGGGTCGCATTCTGGTCGTCACCTTCAGCCACAGGGGCTTCGCCAGCCGAAAGCCAATGGACACTCGGCGCTAGTTCCCCTAGCTCCACGGCAGCACGCGCCGTCAAATCATGATCCATCGGTTAACAACGCGCGAGCCGCTCGGCGTCTGCAGCAGTCTAGCTTCGGGTGCCAACAACAAACTGCAGGACCACATTCGGCACTCAAACCAAAGGCCACACCGGAAACACTTTGGGTCCTAGCTTTACTTCGCAAAATTGTAAAGTCATGATCCCGACTACGTAATCAAGAGAATAAATCTTGCGTTTCCTAGTCAAAAATTCTCCAAGCAAAAAACCAATTCGGCGTCGAAGCCGAAACAGGGTTGCGCCACTCTTTCGACTTCAACAAGTCGGGGGGGGGGGGGACGGCGTTTTCAAAACTAATTCGGTGTCAAAACCGAAATAGGGACGTGCCACTCTTTCGACTTCAACAAGTCGGGGGGGCGTTTTCAAAACTAATTCGGCGTCAATGCCGAAACAGGAGGGACGCGCCACTCTTTCGACTTCAACAAGTCGGGGGACGGCGTTTTCAAAACTAATTCGGCGTCAAAGCCGAAACGGACGCGCCAATCTTTCGATTTCAACAAGTCGGGGAGACGGCGTTTTCAAAACTAATTCGGCGTCGAAGCCGAAACGGGATGCGCCACTCTTTCGACTTCAACAAGTCGGGGGGACGGCGTTTTCAAAACTAATTCGGCGTCAATGCCGAAACAGGGTTGCGCCACTCTTTCGATTTCAACAAGTCAGGGGGGACAGCGTTTTCAAAACTAATTCGGCGTTGAAGCCGAAACAGGGATGCGCCACTCTTTTGACTTCAACAAGTCGGGGGGACGGTGTTTTCAAAACTAATTCGGAGTCAAAGCCGGCAGTATCGGTGTCAAAACCGAAACGCGTTCAAAGTAAGAAACAAGCAAAACACACAAGGCGTCCAAACTTAAGGCAAGCGTCAGGTTTTACATCCAACTGTGCATTCGGCAGCACACACCGAATCACACAAGTTCACATAACGAACACAAAGTTTAAACGCGCCATCCGCGCGGTCGCATGTCATAGGCAAAAGGACCAGAATAGCAATTCCATTACATCCCGCGATCAAACTGCGGGGGCATTATCCTCTTCAGTGGTGCCAGGAGCTGGGGGAGGTGGAGTTTGTCCTGAGGCAGCAGGATTCGGCGCAAGGTTTGGTGCATTCGGTGCTGGGGCCGGACCAGGGAGAGTCGAAGTAGTGGCAGCAGCGTCACTAGGGGCTGAGCGGGGGAGTTCCGTCACTTCGCGCATGGGGGTGCCCATGTTGGACGACCCCTCCCTTTCGTCATGGGCCTGAATATAGGCCATGGCCTTGGCCTTGATCGCTTTCCCCTCGTCCTCGTCCTGTGAAAAGCACAAGTTAGAATGGGTGCCCGGTCAGAAGATTCGGGTATTGAAATTCGGTGTGCACACCGATAGACTACTTCATACCTTAGCACGAGTAAGGGCCGCGCGTAGCAAGCTCAGGTCCCGGCCGCCGGAACCCCAAAACCCATCAAAGAACCATTTCCTCGCGGGCTTGTCGGCATCGGCATCATAGGCCCAATAGGTATTGGCGTCTTCGGTAGCCTCCACCCGGGCATAGTGGTCGCATTCGGCGTCCTTAAGGGACTTGCAAAGGGCGCGAACGCTCTCAAAAGCAGCATATTCGCGCCCAAGTTCGACAAGTCCATCAAGAGCACCGAGCCCCCCGTTCAGCAGCCGAACCTTCTCCAAGGTGGATGTTCCCGAAGCCGGGATAGGAAATTCCTCCCCGACCCCCGAAGTCATCCGTTGCACAAGGGTTAGGGCTTCTTCAACCGCTGCGCCTATGTTTTGGTGGGTGGTCCGATACTTCTCCAGCTTCCCGGTCGCTTCATCCACCGCTTTCTGCTACTCAGCAAGCAACTTTTCCTTCTCAGCCACCTCCTTAGCCAGCAGATTCTCGGTAAGAGTTAATTTCTCCCCGAGTTCCTTGACTTGCTTTTCGGCATGAGCCAAGGTAGCCTGCTCCTGCTTCGCCAAGGCGTCCACGAGCACGGCAGTCTATAAACGCGAAACACAGAGTCATTCGGCACGATACCCGAATCAAACCAAAGGGAACTATGGATTTCGAGGCTTACCGAAATGGAATGAAAATTTATGGCAGAGAGCAACTCGCCGCGAGCGGTGGCTAGCAGGCCCTGCTCGGTTTCGGTGGCGTTGAATGCGCCACTGCACTCATGTGCAAAGGCCGCCCCCTCCGGAGGCGGCAAGACGCCGGACTGGCGGGGGTCAACATTCGCCACCAAGCGGCAGTCTGACCTGACCCCTAAAGCACGAGCAATTTGGTAAGTTTCTGCCTGCTCAGAATTCCCCTCCTCCAGAGAAGACGAGCCCGAACAAACCCTCATTTTGCCATATCGGATCCGGTCCACTTCCATTGGGACAAACCCATGGCCGAATAGGATACTCTCGGCCATCTCGGGTGTCATTCGGGTGGTCTCCAGGTAGAAGCGGGACTTACCAAGGCGACGGTCATCTTGCGAGCCGCTCTGCGCCGCACCGTGGCCGCTAACCTCCCTCGCCACCTCTTCTCGGCGGCTGGTTTCGGCATCGGCGGTCGTCGGTTTCGGCAGCATAGCCGGAGCCAGCGGGTGGTTCTCACTTCGCGACTTCCGTTTCATCCGACCGCCGAAATCCAGCCCGCTTACGGCCGGAAGGGAGTTCACGTCCACGTCATGGGGGCTCAGAATCTTCCGCGACATGCTGTCGCTCTCTTCGTCGGAGCAGCCGAATTCCTGCACCAACAGGGAGAATCAGGGCACAAGTTAGAGTCAAATTCGGCTGACACAAAAACAAAGAAAGAAAAAAGTAAGAAAGAAAAAATCTGCAAAAACAGGGCATAAAAGAGCAAACAAGGCTAGCGGCCCGCACGCAGATCCGATACCGTGTGCCCGGCCAATTCCTCGGAGGATTCGGCAACCCGAAGTGCCGGCTGACGGCTTCATTTCAGCGGCTTCGGCCAAGCGCGCTCAGCCATTTGGCGACCTACCCGAATGTCTTCGGCCTCGGTGGGTGGCGTGCGCTGGGCCCTTTCCCTTCGAGCGCGGGTTTCGGCTTGGGCGGTGCTTCGGGCAGACGCCGAATGACGGCCGGCGCCTCGGCCGCCAGCGCGCCCGCGCCCGTGACCACGGCCAAGTCCAGCCACGCCTGGTGCACGAGCAGCTGCGGATGTGCCTGCGGCAGCATTCGGCTCACCCGCCGAATCAGCCTTCCTTACAGGCGCGGGGCGGTCAGGATACTCGAGGCTCATCGCCTCCCACACGCGGTTCAAGCGACCTTTTTGACCAAGTTTGCGCAATTTCGCTTCATGTTCTTTAACGCCATATCAGTCACATAGCTGATTGGCTCGGCGTTCAACATCTGCCAAGAACGCCGAATCCGTGGAGAATCCGGTCGGACATTTGAGCACCAAAGACAGACCTTTGTAGCCCTTGTTCGTGGAGAAGCACGCGAATCTCATTTCCTGACTAAGCGGCCACTGGCCTAAGGAGAGCATCTCCTCCACCAAGTCCCGGCTGGTCTAACGATTCGCAGTCAGCCGGTAGGTTTCAGCGGCATCGCCGTCCACCTCATCTCCAGCGCGGAGTTCGCATTGGGTAAGTCCGACCATGGGAGTCATCAACGAAACCAGCCCATGAGCTTTCGGCAATCTCCTCTGTTTCGCCTCGACCACTGCCGAATCTTCACAAACGCGAATGTAAAACCAGTGTTTCTTCCAGTTATCCCACTTGCTCTTAAAGTAGGGGACCATACATTCACCGGCTTTCTTCTTAGCGGGAATGAAGTTGTAGGAGCCAATCTCCATTCGGTAATCCTTGTTGGAAGTATACTTCCCGTGGCGGTGTGATTTGTGAAACTCAACGAACACAGGGACGCTCCGGGGGCCCCCCATCATCTTCATGCACATCGCATAAACGCTAAGACGTGAAATGGCATTCGGGGTAAGTTGGTGAAGCTCAGCTTGAAGCGATCAAGAACCGAAACCACAAAGTCTTCCTCCAAAGGAAAGTGGAGGCTGGCTCTGAAGTAGTCACGAAACACCAAGGCTTCGTGGTCTCGGGGGTCCGTGTACTTCTCCCCTTTCGGGGGCGCTCGGCACTTGGCCCTTTCGGCAACCGACAGATAGCCATCTCTCACATAGCTTTCCAATCTCGCGTCACCCACGTCTGATTCCCCAAGCAAACAAGACCACCCAACCAGCTTAATGCGTTTCGCAGGGGGACCCGAATCAGCATCGGCAGCTTCAACTCGTTGCCGAGGAGCCACGCTAAGGGTGTCCAATTCCCCGGCCTCAAAGCATTCAACATCCTCATCCATGTTATTTTCCCCTTCCGACTCCGACCCCGAATCATCTTCAATCACAACAGGGGCAACTGCACGCAAGGGAGCGACTCGCTCCCCGGCCGCGAAGGCAGCACGGGGATTGGGGGCTGAGACGGATTCGGTTGACGACTCCGAGCTAGATTCGGATGAGCCGCCGGATCCAGTTCCACTGGGGTCGCCGGATTCGGTGCCGTAGCCAGGGTCGGTGAGTTTAGGGTTTTGGCTATCGGTCGCCGACGAACTCGCCATGTTAGAGGTCAGCTTTGGCGAGCGTGCGGAAGTCTCGCCGAAACTATAAAGTAAAACAAAAAAAGGGGATTGTAAGATGCTTTCACAGCACCTGCCGAAGCAAAACAAGAAAACCCCCGAACCCCGGTAGCTGCGAATGTACCGAAAGAAACCAAGGGAAACTCACCGAATTCGCAGAAGCAGCCGAATGCCTTATCGGTGCTTACGCCGAAAGCTCTCTCAAGGGGGGGCTTTTTATAGGCGCGGGAGGCGACCGTTACGCGACGAAACGTCACGTCGGTTGCGCTTCCCGAGATAACGGTTCACGCCTGAAAAAAAAAACCGTTCCCACACTTGAAACCTGAGGACAAGTTTCCCGTGTGCAAATCGGGGACGGCGTTGGGTAATTCGGCCCGCGCGCCGAATTTGGGCAGCTCAATCGCCAGGTGCGAGATAGCACAGCCAGGGGCCTTTTCGGCATCCCAGTCCTTTCGGCATCCCAGTCCAAGTCGGTGTCTGCCGAATCCCGCAGCGGCCGGGATTCGGCAGCCGCCGAGGGGCTACTGTTGGGGGATAGCCGAAGCCTGGGCACCCGGCGTAGGCCGATCCGCCCAGTAGATTCGGCGCACCACCCGAATCACCCGCCAAGCCCGACGAAAGCCTCAACTCGGTGTGCCGCTAGGGCGATGGCGAGCCCGCGCCCGGGCGGGATTCGGTGGTGACGCCGAATCCCACCGCGCGAGCTTCGTGTTTCGGGCGACCTAATGCATGTTTTAGCTGTTTGCAGATGGATGGCGGACTCACGGCCCTCAGGGCAGCAACGCTAAGGAAAGCATTGCAAGCGCCTGATGGCAAGTGGGGCTTAGGCGGTCGGCCACCCAGGAGACAAAGCTTAGCGCTGCAAGCTTGACAGTTTAGCCCTTTGCCAGCCATGGCACAGGGCTTTAGGGAACGAACCCTAAGGGCAAAATCGCCATGTAAATGCCTACGGGCGACTATAAATAAGCCCGGACGGCGACCGCGTAAAAGGGAGAGAGTTTTGAGTAATACATTTGTTCTCACCATTGTGTGTCATTCGTGTGTTATTCGTCATTCATCGTATTCGGGGTTCTAGGCATTCGGTCTAGAACAACAACAAGGGTGATAGAACTCATCAAGATACACATTTGATACATAGGCCATTTTTGCATCTGACAAAGTATTAGGAAAGTGTAGTCCCAAATCCACAGGTCCCATAAATACTTCCATAAAGTCCATGTGAGATTCAAGAATTTGTGACTGGTGTTGGGTAACACCGTATTAGGAAAGTGTAGTTCCAAATCCACAGGTCCCATAAATACTTCCATAAAGTCCATGTGAGATTCAAGAATTTGTGACTGGTGTTGGGTAACACCGTCTCAAATGCAAAAGTGGCCTATGTATCAAATGTAGGTCATGATACTAATCTATTACATTGGAGAAGCTAGACCTAATCCCCTAGAGAGGAGAGGTCATCCTTTCAAGGGACACCTCTACCTCTGATCCCGGCTGGGAGATAATGAATTAGGGTTTAAGGGATGCACCGCAGCCCTCGGATCAAATCGACCTAAACGGATGATTATTATTCATCCTCAAAGGCGGTGGAACAGGGATCCACGAGGCTGACGCTGATTGGCTGAGGTGCCCAGTCGGCCGCCCAAGGGGGGGGAGTTGGCCGACTCTCCACCGAGCCCGTTCGGGCTCCCGTTTGGTCTAGAGCCTTCTCGAACCTTCCAGATTACAGAATTTTCACCGGTTCCCGATTATCTCTATGTAAACCTGACATGTGGGCCTTCCTTGGGTATTTTCAGCTGACACCCTGCAGAAACAGACATTCACCAAAACTCGTGGAATTCTATCAGTATAACCCCTATATCTAGTTGGTGAACATATTTTAGTCCTTTCTCATGTTTAGTTGACGGTAAAAATTGACACTTAACGACCGTCAACACTGATGTTGTGTGTAAGATTTTGGAGATGCTTTAGAGGGTGCTAGTAGTAGTATAAGCAAATAAATTCACCATGTTAATTCTACTTAGGATTTGAGTTTGATAAATTTTGTGTGATGGTTCTATGCTTTGATAGTTAGCCATCCATGTGCTCAAATCTGGTATTGGACATGTTTCATAGTGCAAAGTATTTTAGGCACTATTTAATGTGGGTTTAATGTTGCTAGCTTGTGGATTTTGTGTAGCTTTAACCATAAGTACAAATGGGGTGAAATTTAGATAGCAAGCTAGTGTGGACCTGATGGTGTTACTGTAATTTTTCCAGAATTTTATGACATGTCGAAATTGGGGGTTGCAGTTATACCTAGTTTATAATTAAGGGGTAATTGTACCATGTTTGGACTCATGTTAGGATGATGCTAGGTGTTAGTTGATTCCATGATGTATGGGTTGGTTTAGGGTTAGGATAAGTTCAGTTTACAATGGAGTATGCCATGTTGTTTGATCATGATTGAGTAGGTGCTAAATGTAAAGTATATAATTGCAATATGCTTTGGTAGGATGTAGGAGCACCTGTATGATTCACCTCAGCTCATGAGGTGATAATGATTGTTACCTATGCTATAACATAACATACCATTCATGTGCATTAATCATCGACAACTTAAGATTTTAGGTGAAATTTGGTGATCATGATGTAGGATTTGTAGGCACCTGTAGGTCAAATATATATATATCCTATTTGTAGATCAAATATATACATCCTATTTGTAGGTCAAATATATAAACAAGCATGTAATTGTGGATTGTCTTATCATTAATTTAGCGCTAAATTGATAATTAGTGTCATGGTTCGTCACCGGATCCACAGCACTGACTGACCACGGTCAATTCACATCCATGGTTCGTCACCAGATTTCTCGTAGCCGTAGAGTCGAGATGGAGCACGAAGCAGCTAATGTTGTCGATGGCAATGAGGCAGTGCCGCAAGATCAGGCTAATGTTGTCGGTGACAACGAGGCCGATACTCATGGGCAGGGAGAAGTGAGCCCGAGCACTTATTTGAACCTGCACTATGAGCAAGAGGAGCCGGCTAACCAGGTAACTTAGGTGTCATTTGATGACGTAGCCACACCCACTACTGCATTGACAGGGTATTAACTTACTCGTTCTCTCAAGCAGGTTCCTCCGCTGGTCATCGACCCACCGCATACCGGTGAGCCACAGGGTTCTGGTAAGACTAGAGTCAGAACCAAGCGTGGGCCGACACAACTTCCTCATGGCAAGAAGTGGGAGATCACCGCATTCGATGGACACGGTATGCCGTCCGCACCAAAGATAGCTTTGAAGAAATACTCAGGGGTCATCGGCAACCTTGTAAGGCAATTTGTCCCCTTGAAGTACCATAGCTGGACTGGGAAAGAAGCTACGGACCCGTCCGTGGTTCCCGAAAGTGTCAAGTTCCAAATATGGAACGATGAGCTCCCAAAGTTTTTCACATTCCCAGAGGAAGATCAGTATAACAAACCCTTAGTCTAGAAAAGAGCCTATGAAACAATGGCATCATGCTTCTAGACTTTCGGGGTGATTGTTACAAGAAGCATATCCTTGGTGGTGAAGAACCAAATTTTAGTAATAAATCAAAGTTCGCCTATCAGGGGCCCTACTAGCAAGAGTTCAACACTTACTGCGAATCCGAGGAGTTCCAACGGCTAAGCACGCAGAATAAGCAGAACTCGCAGAAAAACAGTAATCCTCATCATTGCGGCTCTCGTGGATATGCCAAGCTTCTCGAAGTTATTGAACAAGAATTTGAGAAGCAGGCAACGCTTATTGAAAAAGGCGTTGAGGTTGTGACTGCCCATTGGCAGGCCAGATCTATAATGTTCTATATCGTGAGGAACTGTCGTCATGGTAATGATGGGAGCTTTAGCGTCTTAAATCATGCAAAGAGTGAAGGCGTAGATGATCCGACCATGAGTGCCCTCGTCTTGAGGATCTCCGAGATAACCGAGGAGGCGATTCAAGGGTCTCGCACTTCTGACAGGGAGAACGACGTGCTCACCCAAGCACTCGGGAACAAGGAGCACGGTGGCCGCACAAGAGGAGTCGGGGTTGTTAATTGGTTTCTAGGTTTCCCGGATGATGTTGATAGTTATCGGAGCCGCAAAAGGAGTAAAAAGGCAGATGAGGAGAAGATGCTCAAGATTCTTATGGAGGTGGAAGAAAGATGGAACTCCAAACTAGATGAACTAGTTAATGCTAAGGTCCAAGAAGCTATGGCGTCCCAACAATCTCAAAGACCACAAGCCCCTGTGGGGTTGCAGCAGGTACGGGGTTGCAGCAGTTGTGGGTCCACCCCTTTTGGTGAACCAGATGTGGATGCGCCTCACCCGGTCGACAACATCACTAACCGTGTCAATGTCAAGCTGTACATCCAGCAACAATGGACGAAAGACAAGGTGGCACTCGGCCAAGCCTTACCTGCATTAGATGGGACCATTAAAGGCACCCTAATTCCGCCGGGGTACACCAAAGTCACCATTGACAAGGTACTTAAGAGGAAGTACACAAAGATACCCATCGACTACCCCGCATCGGAGGGCATGCCAAGACTTGACCAGAACATGGGAGTTGTTGTGGCGTGGAGCAAGCGCCTCATTAAGCTTGAGCACGAGATGTCCTCTAATGAAGAGGTCGAATGCGAACCCTCACCCCACAACTCAGCATCTCCGAGCAGAGGACACCCTCAATTGCCATCACCCCCGTCTTCTTCTCCGCGTCCTCATCAGGAGTCTCCTCTGCGTCAGCAAACTCCTCTTCCTTCTCCTTCGCGCCAGCAGACTCCTGCTCCTTCGCCTCCTCCATTGCGTCAGCAAACTCCTCCTCCTCCTCCTTCTCCTCCGCGTCAGCAGACTCATCCTGCTCCTTCTCTTCCACCGCGTCAGCAGACTCCTCCTCCTCCTCAGAAGCCCGCCCCTCCTCCTCCTCCTCCTCAGAAGACCGCCCCTTCTCTTACTGGTCACTCTTCAGGACCCCGGGCGAAACAAATGATTCTCGGTTGCTCTACATCTGGGGACTAGAGGACATGCTTCTCATCGTCCTCTGATGCAAGCAACGACAACATCCTCGCAGTCACGGAAAAGGTCCTCGGCATCGGTTTCTAATGTTGCCCAAGGGGATCAAGGGCAAAACAAAAGGCCGTTCAGTGGTAGCACTACAAACCCAATGGACCAACTGTGGACTGCCAATATACCCAAGTATAAATATGAAACTTTTTTCAATCTCATCGCCGATATTCCTCAAGCTTTGAAGAGGAACGAATATGAAAGGCACACCCAGAACAAGTACAATAATGAAAGGGCCGACGAGGAGTTCTATAAACATCAAAGTAAGATAAATGACTTGTGGGAAATATTTCCGGATATGACTAGGGAAGCAGTCGAGGACATCTACTGGGATTCAATTGGGACGGCACCATTGGCACGTAAGTTTGAATTAGGAAAATTCTTGGTCTTCGAGGATGAGTACAAAAATCTTCCCGCACCGATGGTTAAGTTACACGAATATTACATAGCCGCATGTTCAGACCACAAGGATTATTCATTTAATGCTATTATCCCCCCGAAGCTAGTCTACTACTATCCACAAGAAGAGAAGATCGACATCGAGTACAAGGTTCTTTTTCAACTATTTCAGGGACAAAACCTCGACGTACAAATCATGTCATTGTGGACTATGTAAGTACCATAAACACATTAAATCCTAAGTAATGCTCTTTCGAGTCACCAACTGTTAACTTTTTTCAATCTTGCATGGTTTTATGTAGGTTAATTTGGTGCTATGCTTCAATAAAGAGGAAATGGCAACACTTAGGCTTCATTGACCCCATCAGAGTCAATGAAGGACATATCAAAACTCTGCCGCATGAGGTGCTAGATCTCTTGGTCCCAATTTTCGATCAGTTCATGAAGAATGAGAAAACCACAATACTTCTGCCCTACCACCTCGAGTATGACTTCTCCACCTTTGTCTTTATGCTTCTTTTTTGTCAAGATTATTTGTTAATTTAGATCATGTGATTGCAGAGACCATTGGGTCTTCGTCTGTATCGATCTTAAATACAATCTGATCGAGGTGTGGGATTCAAAGAAGAAACCACTATCATTACTGCGACCACTGGTGGACTTGCTGAATGAGTAAGTGATCCTAATAACATATTATTTTCTGATCAGCCTTTCTAATGTTCCCCTTTTCACTATTTATTTTTATATTTTTACACAGGCTACGAACAAGATATACAGGCGCGAAGCAAAGAGCATTCGAGATTCAAGTGATGAAGGGCATCGCGTACTTGAAGCAGCCTATGGGCAACGCCCAATGCGGGTTTTATGTGATGTGGGCCATGTTTCGATACCTCGGCTACACTACGGACGTGCCAGATAACCTTGTAAGTATAATCCTCTTTTTTATGTCTGATAATAATTTAAATTATTGTTGTACTGATTTCATCTTTGCGTCCGTCGTTTTGGAATGACAGCGGAAGAAACAAAAGCACAAAATGCTATTAGAACTCGAAGTCGCCGCATTCCAAGGGGAGTTGACGAACTTCATCAACACCATGGTGCTCTCGAAGGATGGATTATTTTCAATTGCTCGAGCCGAAGGGAAGTATAAGGAAGAGTTTGCGCACAAACTCGATCACATGTTATAATTGTAATTAATATAATTATAATTATAAATACAATATTTAAATAATTATAAATACAATATTTAAAACAATAAAGCATTATAAAATAAAAACTGAAATGATAAAATATTTAATTTATTTAAAATTTAAATAAATAAAATAAATTGAAGAAAAAACCACCATGAATCACCGCCGGCTGCAACGAGCCGGCTGCAACGAGCCGGCTTTGGATCGGAACAACAGATGTCGGCTCGTTGCACAAGCCGACCGTGTTGTCAGAGCCAACACGGTCGGCTCATTCCACGAGCCGGTAGTGTCGTATCTGACAACACTGTCGGCTCTTGGAACGAACCGGTAGTATTGTCTCTGATGACACTGTTGGCTCCTGGAACGAGCCGGCAGTGTTCGCGCTGACAACACTGTCGGCTCCTGAAACGAGCTGGTAGTGTTGTCCTCGTACAACATTGCCGACGTGTGCTACAAGCCGGCAGTGTTATATGCTCATCACCGCCGGGGAGATAAAACCGGCAGTGATGCACCTCCCCACATCACTGCCGGTTGTTCACTGCCGGTTCACTTTCCGGCAGTGATGAGGGTTGCGAACCGGTAGTGATATAGAAATCCGTAGTAGTGCACGCAATGCCAGATCGTCGGACGCAGCCAGCGTCATCATCGGACGCAGACGTGCCTCTCGTCCGACGCTCCACAGAAATGCACCAGAGAGGGTCGAACGCGTCGGACACTGTCTGACGCCAGCCATCGGACGCAGGACAACCCCGTCCAATGCCACTTGTCGCATCGTCCTTGAATCCGCATCGTGTGCCAAATCTTCACGCTGAAACCTGAAGCAACATCCTCTGGCGCCTCTGTCCGACGCTGACCACCGTCCGACGCCTTCCAGAATGCATCCTGAGAGCATCTCCGCCGTCAACCAGTGTCCGACGCTGCCCCTCAAATAGAAGGCCTCCGTCCGATGCCACGTGGCCTCCAGCCGCTGGTCCATTGAACAGGCCGTCGGACGTTGACGCTTTCGTCCGACGCCTAGCGTCTGATGCCAGTCCAACACGCGTCTGATGCCCCTGTTCCTTGTATTTCCTAAGCGCGTCTTCGCCACCTTGCTTCATGTGCAACTCCAACAAGTGTACATCACCATGTGCTTGTGTGTTAGCATTTTTACAATCATTTTCAAAGGATTTTCACTTCAACTCACCACACCACTCTATCCTAGCATGTTGCAATGTTAGACCGCTCAAGTGGCACAAGATGACCGATATGCAAGCAAGTTTGCCCCCCTTGATAGTACGGCCATATATCCTAAACCCGGTCAAGCACTTCTATACTCAACCTTAGACCGGTGAAATGAAATGCCCTAGGTTATACCTTTGCCTTGCGCATTTTTATTTCCGCCTTCTTCCTCCAATGTGCTAATGCAACACATGCACCGACACGATCACATAATGATACGATCCATATCATATCATCACATGACCGTCTTGGTCCATCGATTTTGACTTCACTTGCTCTTCACCGTTGCGTCGGTCCATCGGCGCCAAGTCTTGCCCAAGCTTCACCATCTCATGGTCCATCGCTTCAAATTCTTGACTTGCCCTTCACACATGCACCCGGTCCATCGAGCCAAGCCTCATCTTGATCTTCTCCATCTTGGTCACATGACTCCATGTCATGTCTCATGTGCAATGAGCTCCTCCATCATCACATGTGTGAGCCTTGCAACATCTCCAAGCCATTTCCACCTCCATGGCATATGCTGCTCACACACATGTACCTATGAACTAATCCCTATGTATCTCAACCGTAACACATGTTAGTCCACCTAAAGTTGTCACTCAATGATCAAAACCAAACAAGGGCCTTTCACCGGGATGGAGAGCGAAGCTCGAGTTGAGTATACGGCGAGAGCCGGTACGGAGGGGGCGAAATGAATGGCGCGGTGTGAGCAGGGCAACCAATCTAAGGTATAGGTGACGTAAACGGGCCGGGATGGGCCTTTGCACCATCCTTAACGGGCAACGAATCGCCCCCTAAGTGTATAGTCATGGTTTGATGTAAGGTTCCTTATGTCTTTGTGAAGCATGTACAGTCTACCTATATCAAAACGGCTTCAAATTTTTTAAGCAGTCATTCACACCCAAATTATGGTCCCACAAAAGATCATAGGTTTTTCTGATATTTATTTGTATTATTATAATTTATCTGTGCCGAGTGACACAAAATATGGGGAATTATAGACTGAAAAAACAAGAATTTTAATTGTACCTCCATAATTTATTTAGTTACAATGTCACATTTCATAAATAAAACTAAAACAAAAAATAAAATATTTTCTAGAAATTATTTTAGAAGACTAAAAGTTCTAACTACTTTAACTTTTATGAACTCTTTAAAAGTTGCGAGCAAATATTTAAGAAAACTAAAAAAACATTTAAGAAAAGTAAATGAAATGAAAGATTTCTAAAAGAAAACTAAAATTTTAAATAGTCTGGAAATAAAAAGAAAATAAAATAGTAAAATGAAAATTTTTGTCAGGGACATCACTGCCGGTGGGTACCGATGAGGCGGCTTCTGCTCCGGAGGCGGCGTGGGAAACCGATGAGGCGGTGGCGGTGATAGGCCATGGGGAAGTGGCAGCGGCAGTTCCATCATCGGCGTTAACTCCCCGGGCTGCCTAGGAGGCTCGTGCGGAGGTGGCCGATCGGTCTCCCATGACCTTTATAAACCCTCGTTCTTCCACCAGTTCCTTCACAGCTCTTCTTCCGTTTTCCTACCTCTTCTTCCATTTTTCTTCGCGCATGGAGTCCGGTGGCCACGGTGGTGACGATGGAGCGGGGCACAGGGGCCGGCGGCTGATCAACTCGAGCTTCGCGTCCTCCAGTGGCCGCCATCTGCTAACACTGACAACCAGATTCTCGGGCTACGCGCTCAGCTTGCTAACGAGCGGCGCTGGCGCAGGGCTACCGAGGTGGAGGCTGCCAACCTGCGCGAGGCGCTGCAGGTCAAGCACACAGCCCGCGCGGCTGCCGAGGTGGAGGCCGCCGGTCTGCGCGAGGCGCTGTAGGCTGAGCAGACGGCCCGCGCGGCTGCCAAGGCGGAGGATGTGGCTGTTCGCAGCCAGCTCACGGCGGCGGACGCCCGTTAGGCGGCGGCGAGCGCGAGGTGGTGGAGCACGGCGTCGGACGCCTTCGTCGCTCGCTTTTTTTATTAGAAGTTAATTAAGAAATCTATTATATATATGTAATGTAGAATCTTATGCCCGTGCGTTCCACGGAAGAATAGTAAAAATTTCGAGATGTTTGGTGTTATTAAATTCCTATTTATTTTTTAATTTATTTTTTTGTTGGCATCTGTTCTCAGGATGGAAGTGAGGACTGAGGAGGAAGGAGAGGAAGGTTGCAGCCTTCTTGTGCTGTCAGGGCACTCAACACCGGTTGGTGTCTCGACCCGCCAGTGATAGCCCATATCACTATCGGCTCGTGGCTAGACCAAGCAGTGATAAGTGGCCGAGCCATCACTGCCGAGTCGAGACACCAACCGGCAGTGATGTGCATCATCACTGTCGGTGCCTTCGCTCCCAGACGCAAGTGTTGTTTGTCATGACTTGGTACCAGCAGTGAAGACTCATCAGTGCTGGTTTCGCCATTTCCGGCAGTGATGGGGTGGGCAATGATGCAACCATCTGTTGTAGTGACCGGCCGAGAATGTTTGAAGCAAAACCATGCATGAGTTTGGGCCTTTATTGGGCTGCCTAGCTAATTAAACGTGGACATCGCCAACCCAGCCCAATGGTAGGGTTGTCCAGTCGGACGCTACCCACCAGAGTTCAAATCCTGGTGCTCGCACCTTTTTCTAGAATTTTCCCAAGGATTTTCTGGCGTTATGCGTAAGTGGTAAGCGACGTTCCCGTCGACAACGAGGCGCCAATGGTGGTTTCGGGAATCTCCAGATGTACCGGCTGCTCGGTCCTTCGGAGGTGCTCATAGGGGTAAGGATTTGCGTAGTGTATTCATAGGGGTGAGTGTGCATGCGTGTTGTGGACGTCTGCGTTGTACTATGTAATTTAAAAAAAAAAAACAATGTAACAAATTCCCCACGTGCATGGCCATTATTAACCAACGAACGACCACGTTTTCCTTTTTCCACGTACGGCGACTAGGCAAGCAAGTACGGGCATCCGTCAAAAACCAGCCCTAGCTAGCTTCAGGCAAAATTTTTAGAGCCAATTTAGTTGATGCTTCCTCTATCCTACTCCCTCTGTCCCAAAATAAATATCGTTTTATGTTTTCGTACCACAAGTTTGACTCGATTTATAAAAATACGTACAATATTTATATCTTCAAATAAATTTATTAAAAAATAGATGTAAAGATTTTCCGATGATACTAATTGTTTAGCATAAATATTTATATATTTTAATATATAATTACCGGTAATTGTTTCTCGGGAAGCGAGAACGACACTTATTTTGGGACGGAAGGAGTAAATTATAATGGTGTAACCTATCCAGATGGACGTCACTACTACATAAATCTTAACCGTGGTGGTTTTTTTTATTTACCGTGGCGGTTTTCTCAACCGCCACGAAGTCAAGGTCATGGTTAATCGTGGCCTTAACCGTGGCGGTTTCTCAACCGTCACGGTAAATAGCTTAACCGTGGTGGTTTTTGTAAGACAACCGCCACGGTAAATAGCATTAACCATGGCGGTTGTCTTGCAAAAACCGCCACGGTTAAGATTTTTCAGATTAAAAAAAAAAAGCATTTTCAAATTCTGATTTGAATTTGAATTTAAATTTAAAGCTGAACTTCGTCAAACTAAACATACACAAAGAATAAGCGTATAGAAGATAAACATATTATTACATTCATTCATATGTTGTCCTTGTCGTTCCACAATCTCCAACACTTAGTTCATACTACACTTAGTACAAATGTCTTTGATAGAGTCCACTAAAGCACATCACATGTGAAGCTAAGGGCACATACTTGAAGATGTTCGGCAACTTGTAGTCGCTCATGTTTAGCATGGTTTGGTCATCTCCAGTCACTCTCTGCAAGTGAAAACAGGGAAAAACAATCATTCGTGAGATCTTTGGTTATAATAAGCAATCATGTGACAAGTTCAGAGTTGATCAAATAAAAGGGCTACTCTCTAAAATGAGAGGAGTAACACTGATCACATAAAAATCTCTAGTAGCAAACAAGCTATTGAGAACTATCGATGTTGCAGCTAATTGGTTGCAGCATGAAACTGAAATGAGAGGAGGGCACTTAACAAATGAGACATCAGCGCAGATCACTGTTGTCGCTGCTCACCTGAAACTGAACACAAACCTGTTCCTTCTAACCCACATGAGATGCATACATAAGGCACTGAGGCAGCTTGTTAGATGATGAATAACTCAACAGCAAGGCATGGAAGAAAACAAGGAATGCATGTGAAAGATAGCTCATACAAAATAGTAGTACTGCAAGGACTCATCCCTTAGTCAAAAGTTTCAGAATCTACTTGGTTCCTATTGCACTGACATTGAACAGTAATGATTTGGGTTTCATTAAAATCTGGGGCACAAGATTGTAAACAGCAATGCAATCAACTCATCACTTACCAAAAGTACTCATTCAAACATATTAAATGCCTATGAACCGATTTCATATGTCCTGGCTTCTATACTATCATCTTTACTACTACTGCTACTCATTCAAACATATCATCAAAATAGAAGAAGGAAGTATTTCAATTTACCATCATTCTTTACTCCAGAAGTGAATCCAGAACATCGAAGTTAGCACCCTTATAACTTAGTACGGCAAACATACATTCCCCTGGGAAATTTACAAAAGCAGTATTAATGAAAACTGACGTAAGTTCAAACATACATTCTTTACTGAACCAATTCTTTAATACTCCAACATGTAGACAAAAGAAACTAGGAAAATTAAGGAGAAAATGTCCTTGAATAATCATGACTGTTACATTGTGTTTGTCAACAGTAAGCAGTCCAGACTTACCACTATAAGCCAAACACATGGCATTTGAGCTATAAAACTTAACAGGTGCAATCAATAGATTACCATGAGTAAAATAATATTCGTAAGTTCAGTCTACGTCTTTTAAATTTAGAATGACATAATACTATAAAAATGTGAAGTTGAAAGCTAAATGGCATCAATAAGCCAATGTAATTTTTCAAAGTAAGAACAAATCCTTGGATGTTTTTTATATTAGAGAAACCTGTTATTTACAAATGAAGAATGGCCCAAATCCCTGGAGCAGTTCCAGCCTCACTAGTTATGACTAAGATGACTTCTGACAATAGGCTTCATTTGCAAATTTTATTTTAGCAACTAGCAATTGTCGAAGGTTGAAAGAGAGAAGTGATTAAACCTCACAATGCTTAGAGTTTGAGGCACACAGAATATACTTCCACTGCTGCATGGTTCACAATGAATTGAACAGCATCTGGGCTGAAAGTACAAATGTACAATGAACAAAAACTGTCACTAGACAAATCATGAATTACCAGGAGACCTATAGTATATAGTCATTCTGTGTTGCGTGGAGGGCAACCAGGCAAGGAAGGGAAGGGAGGGAGCTCGCTGTACCTGCGCCAGATCTGAGCGGAGAGGGCGGAAGGGAGCCGCCGGATCCGCGCGCCGCCGAGGGAGAGGGAGGGAGCTCACCGTACCTGCGCCGGATCTGAGCGGTGATGGAGGGCGGCCCCGGGCTCGGCGCACGCGGGAGGAGGGAGATAGCCGCCGCCGCGTGGCTCCCCGCCCTGTGCTCCGCCGGCCCCGGAGCTGGCCGCCATGGATCTGGACGCCGGGCTGAGAAGGGGGCCGCCGGAGGGACGGGGAGGAGCGCCAAGGGCGGCGACCGGCGGGGAGCGCGCAGGAGGTAGAGGCAGCGGCGTGTTGGGGTGGAGTAGGAAGGGCGGCGAGCGGAGGGAGTCGGGCGTGAAGATGGGGGATTGGGAAAGAATGAGCTCGTCCTCACTCTCTCTCTGTTTTTTATTTCCTTTTTTTCGTTTCTTTTATTTTTTTTTTTTTTCAGTTATACTCCCTCCGTTCCAATTTATAAGACGTTTGACTTTTTTAACACAAACTTTGACCATTCGTCTTATTCAAAAATTTGTTCAAAATATCATTTCTTTTGACATGGCTTCCTTTATTAATAAAATTTCTTCAATACTAACTTAAATTTGACTGTTTTTTTATAAATTTTTTGAATAAGACGAGTGGTCAAACTTGGGATTGAAAAAGTCAAACGTCTTATAAATTGGAACGGAGGGAGTATTAACCATGATGGTTTTATTTAAAAAAACGCCATGGTTAACGCAATAACCGAGGCGGTTGCATTACATCAACCGTCACGGTTAGTGGATATTAACTGTGGCGGTTGGCTTAAGAAAACCGTCACGGTTAATGTATTAATCGTGGCGGTTGCCGACCCTCCTAGCCTAGTATCGGAGGCATCGATTAACCGTGGCGGTTTCCATGGAAAACCGCCACGGTTAAAAAAAACGAAAACATCACGCAAAAGATTTTTTGTAGTAGTGCGTGCCAAGTCAAATCATCTGCTTTATCTGCCGTGTCCGTCCGTGGAATGGCCTGCTGACCGGACTATCGATCAGGGCGCCGGCGATGCACTCAGAGGCCTTAGACCAAGCCGGCCGGTCGACTCTCGGTCACCGGTAGCCAGTGCTCGACGGACCAGGCTCTCTCTAGCTAGAGCGCGCACTACTACTCTAGCCAACTTTGTATATTTGTACTTCCTCCGTTTCAAATTGTAAGTGGTTTTAATTTTCTTGGTTCATCCATTTTGCTATGTATCTAGACTTTATTATTATGTAGATGCATAGCAAAATGAATGTACTAAAAAAGCTAAAGCGACTTACCATTTGAAATGAAAGGAGTTATAAATATACATCATCATTTGTCCTATTGCAGGACCCACATATATGTGTCTTATGACGGATGAGCCAGAAAGGTGTAGTCATATATCCAACAACCCAAATTGTTTACTAAGTCATGCTTCGTCAGCAGGCACATACAAACTAAAACAGATTAACATCGTACTGCCCGTCGAGACATATATTTTTTATATACATAATACATACATACATGGTCGTACTTGGGTAGCCTAGAAGCGACAAAATAAACAGGGAATGGTCTGTGGATATTGACTGATATTCGGATGCTTTTCTTGGTTTGTTAGTACAGTATATTTTCGCGTTCAACTATGACATCAATCTGCCTTATGATTTGGAAGCTAGCTAGTAGCTTGCAAAACATGTAAATGATAAATATGCATGGATCACCATTATACATGAAATGTCATGCCGGCTGAGTGCAATATATTATCTATATCTATACCTAATATTTTTTATACTTAAATTTCATCTCTTTTTCTTTCATTCACCCCTCTCTATCTACACAAAGGAACATGCAACTCATGGGTTATAATTGTGTCTTCTGCACTCAGAATGTAGAAGAAGATCTGGAAGGTCAACAAGGTTATTTCCTACCAGTGTTTTTTTCTGGAGTAGTTTCCAACCAGAGTTGGTGGCGCTACAAAATTCTATTACGACTCGCACCCGCTCCATCTTTGTCAAGATGAATTGTATTGCATGATGGAATATGCTACTATATATGATGGATTTGAACATACAATGCATAGCATCAGCGAAAAGCCAGCCTCCTGGTTGTGTATTAGATTTACATACACGGATTTACCAAAACTGTGGAATTCTGTCAGATAAACCCCCTAACTTTATGTTGATGATTATTCTAGGGTGTTCTAGAGTCTTCTCAAGCCATATTCCACTATGGACTTGAATATATTCTTCTCTGTAACTCTAATTATAGTGAATGATATTTCGTTTTGATCGTCTCGACGAGCTCTTCGTAATGGTGTGCTTTAATTCATCACTTGAGATACTTTTGTATAGTGAAATATTGAGTATCCTGCAAAACAAGTGAGAACAACACAACTCGTGAAACTTGTTAGAATAAAACCCTACAACTATGCACTATAATTAATTTTATAGCATTTTATGCAATAGTTGATGGTCTATGGTTGACATTTAAGGACTGTCAACAGTGTAGTGAACTGAGTCAATTTAGATTGTGTGTAATGAACTATGTTTGCCTAACCTTTTGGGTCCATTTGGATATCTTCTGTATAATGACTTTATTTAAATTCATGGTGTGTATGAACTTGATGAAGTATTGCAGATGATCGTTGTAATATATAAGCTCCCTAATTAGTTCAAATCTTTGTGTGTGCGTACAATAATCAATGCAAAGAAGGCTTAAAAAATAGTCAATGCAAAGAAACTGTAAAAGAAAACAAAAGAGAAAAAGAAAACAAAAGAAAAATAGAAAAAATAGACATTCAATCCCATTGGTTATATCAAAGGTGTCTGACCTAGCAAGCCTTTAGTCTCGGTTGGTATTACCAACCGAGACTAGAAAAGAGGAATTAATCCCAGTTAACATAACCGGGATTACAGATGGGGTATTTAGTCCCGAATTGGCAGTCCCAGTTAAGAAACTGGGAAAAGAGGGGTCTCCCAACCGAGACTAAAACCCACTCATGCACTAGTCACTACAGTAAAGCTCATCACTGCCGGTTCCATAGGCCTATTACTGCCGGATTTGTAGCCGACAATAGCCAAGCGGCAGTGATGAGGAGTTATCACTGCCGGTTCTTCATCCGGCAGTGATAGCCTTTAAAAAAACCAAAAAAAATACAGCATGCATGCTCGCTGGAGCATGCCATCATGCAATTCATCCATTAAAAATTCGTACACAATAGAGGAGTGATTCAACACATCACAAATCCACTCAACCACAAATCGATTCTTACATCACAAAGTATAAGGGTTCAATACATTACAAATTACAAGGATTGGGAAGGATTAGTACATCACAAATTCACAAATTCAACTGGACTTGCTGCTGGACACGCTAATCCTTGATGCCGCCGGAACGACCAAACCAAACCAAATCAATATGGGTGGTTGCTGTTGGCCATCGGATCTGGGCTGGGATGCGGGCTTCCTCCTCAGCGAGGTTGCGGCGCCGGTGATGCCTTGAGGATGGCACGAGTTGAGGATGGCGCCGGTGATGCCTTGAGGGAGCCGACGGCGACCCGTTGCACGTCACCCGCAGGATCTGCTCGGTCCAGAGCGGCCGTCCTACCTGAAGCACTCGCCCGGAGGAAGAAGAAGAAGAGCCAAGCCATGCGGCCGCCATCACGCCAGTCGCTCCATGGAAGGTGCAAGAAGGAGGAGGGAGGGGCCCTGGGCCTAGCGCGTGGGAGGGCGAGCGATTTGGCCATGGATCTGGAGGTGGAGAGATAGGGGACTCTTGTTGTTCTCGCGGATTTGGAGAAGAGCGAGGAGTCATGCGACCATACGTGAAATGAGAGGTGGACAGGGAGGGGGAGGGATAGGGTGGGCCGGTGGCCACTCATGGACGTGAAAGCAGAGTTAACCGGAACCAATAAAAATTTCGGGTCCGTGTCCATATATCACTGCCGGGTTGGCTCCTACACCGCCAGTGCTACACATTACTACTGGGTTTTTATACCAACCGATAGTGAAGTAAACTTTTACTGTTGGTCCGTGGCCTCTGCTCAGTTATTTTCTGATTTTAAAGCCAAGAAACGACTCGGAAGGGTCTTCACTGGAGGTTTACTTAAATCCGGCAGTGATGTGGTGGGCAGTAATAGAACAATCTGTAGTAGTGAGTGTTAATATGGCTATTCCTCTGCATGTATTCTTGCTTTACTTGGGTTGATGTCCGCAAGTATTAGCCACCCAGAGTCACTATTTCAGCTCACCCTGGGCATTTGGTTCTCGGTTCGGTTTCAGTTTCTGTTGGGTTCCTCGGTTTTTGAAAAAATTCGGTTCCTAAAAAATCAGAACCGATCGGTTCTCAAAAATTCTAGGAACCGACCATTTCGGTTCTTGGTTATTTTGGTTCGGTTTCGGTTCTAACCGAACTAACTGAAATATTTCATGAGAGGCTAAGGCAACAATAAATATGCATGTTATAAAGAAAACTTATGCCCATTTTAGATAATAATAATTTATAAGAGAACAATAATAGTATAGTAACACAAATATGTTATAGTTCAACTATGAAATATCATGCATAAACAAAACATAACGTTACAAAATGCAAGCAAGTGAAGCGTAATTGATATAGTTTGGTTATTTTGGTTAATTCGGTTAACCGAAGGTAGGAACCGAATTACGTTCGGTTATTTTTGGTTCCTCAATATTAGGAACCGAATAAGGAACCGAATTTTTCGGTTTCGGTTCTTTCGGTTTCGGTTTCGGTCATTTCGGTTTGGTTCCTCGGTTTCGATTATTTTTGCCCAGGCTTAATTTCAGCCATCTTGGTCCCATAGTCCCTCGCGCAACACGTATCTAATATGTGATCCATGTCCGTCGATCGTTTATGTGCTCACACCTACACACCAAGTCAACCAAGAGACTTGTTGCACACACGTATTTACGTCACGCAATTGTTAGTCTCCCAGAAATCATTCAACACAATTCGGCACACAAGAGCATATATTAACCTTGTGTTTGCAGCCTGTTTCCGGATTCCAAAATGTTATTGTTCCTTCCAAAATGTTAAATGCACTTGCCGTTTGTTTTCCATATTGGTGTATGATTAGCCAGCAGTCTGCCGGTTTAGTTGGGTGTTTGAGTGGCAGGTGATCATCTTCCAATTATTGTATATGACACCTTGTCTTGTAGTACAAACTTATGAATCTTTAATGCCATGTGTAAGAGCAGTTATCGATGAAATAATATAGAAATTTAAGGTCTGAAAGATTCTTCATCATCCAAACTAATTGCAATGTCAACAGCTCTAGAAAAAAAGAAACCCGAGTAAATAAATGACAAAGATACATTCATATATTGTAGATGCTTTTTTCTCTCAATTAATAATACAATGCCACCGAAAGACTGACGACTGCGGACGCATCCGTCCATACTGCTTGCAGGGCAAACACATTATTTTATGGTAGATTGCCACACATGACGGCAACAGGAGTTCTTTTGGCTCTCTCAACTGCCATGTCGCTTTTCACACTCCTGTATATATGCAACTAAATATGCAAACTTAGAAGTTGAGGATGCCTGCATCCTTGTAGGATTTTACAGTGTCCTTGAAGGTTTCCTCTGCCGGCCTGTAGCTCCACCCCAGCGCCTGCAGCTTCTTGGATGTGAACATCCTTTCGTCTTGCACTTTAACGAAGCTGCAAAAATCGTCATATATAATAATTAATTGAGGAAACAAAGATGTTGTCTTGGGTACACAAATAATGCATGCATGTTGAATTATTATATGAATTGGAATCTTACTTCTTAGGGTAGCTGAGGTTGGGATAGAAGCTCTTGATGATGTCGAGGACCTCAGTCATGCTCATCGGATACGACCTGCAGATGTACCGTCCGGACGCCTCTGGGGTCTCGTAAACCCGGACGAGAGCCTCGGCGACGTCGCTGACGTCCACCACGTTCTTCATCTTGTCGTCGACGGTGTCGCGGTCTCCTTTGAGGTAGTCGATGAGCGTCAAGCTGCTGTTGTTCACGGTGGGCTGAGGTCCCAGACACCATGCTGGGTACACACTCATGACGTCAAGCCCAGTTTCCTCGGCGTACGCGAAAGCGGCGCGTTCCGCTAGCGTCTTGGACAGAAAATACCAGCCCTATAGAGCGCATCCATACATTTAGTAATGCAGAATTCATGTTGTCTTGGCATATGCATCCGACAGATGATCTTACCTTAATGGTTCTGCAGAAGTTCTCGTCGGACCACCACTCCTCGTCCAGGTCGACGCCGCTGGGGCACTTAGGGTTCACGGCGATGGCCGCACCGACGAGACCACCACGACACGGCGGACATTCGCGTCGTGGCACGCCCTGAGCACGTTGCGCGTGCCTTCCACCGCGGGGGCCACCACCTCCAACTCCGGGTCCGCGGGCTTGGACGACGGCACGGGGCTGGCGACGTGGAAGACACCGTCGCAGCCGGCCACGGCCGCCGCGACGCTAGCGTAGTCCAGCATGTCCGCCTTGAACAGCCGCAGCCGCTCCACGGCGCCGTCCAGCGCCATCAGGTGCGCGTGCTTCGGGTCGCCTGCATATATGCGAGCACATATCACCGCCGTCATATCAGTAATGTTCTAGCTAGACATCTTGCACGTACGGCAAGCTAGCTAGGTGTATCGTTGTCGCCGTTGGCCTAGCTTACTCGGGTCACGCACGGCGCCGTGCACGGCGTAGGTGCCGCTGGGGAGGAGGCGCTGAACCAGTCACGAGGCGATGAAGCCTCCAGCGCCCGTCACGCAAACCGTCGTCGGCTTGCCTTCGCCTGCACCGCCAGCCACCATCGTGTCGTTTGCACGCAAGTGTCTCTTTTCTGCTTCTATCAGATCAAAATGAGCAAGTAGCTTTGACGAGCCTTCGACTGGGACTGTCTTCTGTGCATGGTGTCTGCTGTCTTTTATAGCATTCGCGACGAAGGTCAACAAGGTCATTTCCTAGCAGTGTTTTCATTTTGGAGTATAATTTCCAACCAGAGTTGGTGGCAATACAAAATTGTATTACGACTTGCACACGCTACATCTTTGTCAAGATGAATTGTATTTCATGATGGAATATGCCAATATATGATGAATTTGAACATACAATGCGTAGCGTCAGCGAAAGCCGGCCTCCTAGTTTAGTATTAGATTTAAATACACTCATTCTATCCTTGTAATCCTACTCCACTAGTGTCCTTGTTGCCTGCCGGCAAGAAATGGCTCGTCTCCCAACTTGCTAAGTAAATCCAACAGGAATACGCGAAATATAGTTCGGGCTTTCTAACTTTGGTGGCTTGATCAAATGACTTGAGATATGAGAATTGACATGAAACCCTGGACTCCAGCCTTGCTTGTATAGCCCCATGGGTTCCTTGCTTATATAGCTCCCGTAGGATGAACCCTGGCCATCGAATCAAACTGACCTTCCTTAACGGCTGAGATGATAGATCAAAGGCGGTTTGGCACTGACATCGAAGCGGTGGCCGACATGTAGGCCACATAGGGCGGCCACCCTATCTCTATGATAGGTGTGGCCCTCCTCTGTTATAGCGTCTTCTCGTGTCTTCTAGATTCTTCTTTTGCATTTGTAGGCCCTTTCTCTCTATGTAAACTTGACATGTGGGCCTTCCTTGGTTATTTTCAGCTGAAACCCTGCAGAAATAGATATTAATCAAAACTCATGGAATTCTGTCAGTGTAACCCTTATATCTAGGTAGTGATTGCTTATAAGTCCTTTCTCATGATTCGTTGATGGTTTAAATTAGAGTTATCTTCCATCAACATCTGTATCTCCCTTAGTACAAAAATGTCCGACGTATATATCGCCCTTAGCTGCTGAACAGCCAATGTGATGGGTATCGTTGCTGCACGGTGTGTCTTGAGATGTGTTTTCAAGATTCATGCATCATTCACCTAAAAAGCTGAGGATGATATTCTGGATAAATTCAGGATAGTAAACAGTAAGCATTGATGAATTTTCTGCACAAGATAGCAGCGAGAAGATAATTTTTGCTTGAAGAATGCTTTTTAGTAAGCAAGCTATATTAAAAAGCAACGGGATACATTGACACCCAAAATTGTCCAGAAAGCATAATGGACCTTATCATTATGTTTTTATCATCAAGAAGGCCAGAGAACATACTTGGATCATCACATTTGGTGCTTGGACGAAGGAAACCACTTTTCGGGCACTGGATCAGCCACGGCTAGCTTAGCCAATCCCGTAAGTCGGCTAAGCCGACTTGACCAACTTGCTTAAATACAAGAATGGGCCTCACCACTGCATTTATCGTCGAGCTGATCAAAAAACATATATGATTCGCCCTGTTTGGAGTCCGAATGAATTAATTATGAATTTTGGTAGATTTCAACTGGAATTTATAGCAACCAGTCGGCTTAGTCGGGTCATCTAGGCGGCTAAGCTGACTTGGGCTGTTTTCAGCCTAAAAACGGCCCCTTAGACTTGGCGAACCAGTCGGTTTAGCGTACCTGGGGGGTCAGCATAGCTGACTGGGGCCTGTTTTCCGAGCCATTTTTGCTTCCAAAGTCCGGTTTGGACCTATTTTTGATGTGGGAAACTTGAAGGTTGTGTTTGGGAGTTCTTTCATACTGGGATAAGACCACCCCCTCTATTTATACGAGAGGATCATGGCCGATTGATCTGATCCAACCAATCGACAAACAAGTCAATGTACAACCTCTGTTTTTCTCCTCTCAACCCTCTACATGCTGATCATCTCTTGATCCAGGCAACCAAGGATGGCGCCCTAGGCTTGGTGGACGACCTAGGGCAACCCGACGACGTCCTTGCCCTGACGGGTCCCTCCTGGGGGAGAGCTTTGGCAACTCCTTTCTAGTTTGCCTAAAAACTAGCAGGTTCTTTGCCTCTAAGTGTGATTGCTTATCCTTTGGTGGTTTGCTTGTAAATATCTCCGTGTCTCACCACGCAAGAGTGATTACCTCACCGTGTTCTTCGTCTCGTTGTGGCCAGGGCGTCCAAAGCCCTCTGGAGTGTTGGTCTGGATCACTTTCGGCGTCAACAGTTGGATAAGGAAAGCCAACTTTGGTTGCCAAATATAATTCTGTATGTACCTTCCCATGATACTTTGAGATGCTAAGTCATTTCCCATGAGAACATTTTTTGTCCTTACTAGTCCATCAACGCCGTGCTCCTGCATGGACTAATAATGAAATACCTAAGCAATAGAAAGTTTTGTTTAGTATATAACTCCTCCCTCCGTTCCAAATTGTAAGTCACTTTGACATTTTTGATAGATCTATTTTGCTAGGTATCTAGATATACGTAAGATCTAAACGAAGAGTAAAATGAATATACCAAAAAAAGTCAAAGCGACATACAATTTGAAATGGAGGGAGTAATAAAAATTGCTTATACAATTTGCTTTGATTTGAATCCATAGTTAGATTCAAATCCATGGCTGAGTATTTTCCTTTCCTTCATTTGTTTCATGTCCTAGTACAACTGAGTTTTAATTTGTATTATATGTGCGTGTTCGACAATCCTATTTAGTAACTAAACTATTCAGATAACAATAATAAATGTTGGTCCATCTGTGAATAAAAAAAATAATAGCATGTAGTATATGTGCGTGTTGTACAATCCTATTTAGGAACTAAACTATTCGGAAAACAATAGTAGATGTTGGTCCACCTGTGAATAAAAAAAAAATAATAGCTTGATTGAGTATTGATACTTAGGTTTATACCTTCAATTATTTTCATAAATTATATTCTTTCTTTGATATTCGTGATGTAAATTTTTGAGGTTAATTTGAAAGTCCATACCATTGATGTTTGGCTTGTACTTTCAATCTTTTAATTTGTGAATTTCTATTGCCGACATAATTAACTCATTGCTCTGAACTCATAGATGCATTATCCTTGCATCTTTGAAGTTATTTGATGTGTACTTAATGCGCCCTTGAAACAGATTTGGTAATATTATTATGTTTCCATCCTTCTTAGATTTTGTGCACTTTCTTTAAAAATCATCTTGTTGATAAGGTCATGATGCGATCTATTGTCGCACCCTGATGCACAAATAACATGGTCATCTTCGTCGCACCTTGCTTGACTGATTTGCTCGTGCTTTGGGAGATCATTAACATTTTCATGCAGATAGTTGGGTCATCCACAAACCAATACAAGTGACCGATACACTGTTCCATGAGATTGTGCTGCTCCACATGGAGTGAAAGGTGTCTCATTTCTCCTTGCTGCTGCCTTTGAATCTAGTTGAGCAAGCGGAAGAAAGCTAAAAAGCATCATCTCATGGATGCGGTTGCGAGTTGCATCCCCTCCTGGAATGGCAAGATGATGAACATGGCCAGCAGGATACGCTTGCGTCGGTCACTCTTTTGGACACACTAACTCACCATCTAATTGCGCTTTGTCTAGCGCTGTGGGCTATTGAAACCTTTGGCAATCTCCGTAGGGCCATCCTCTAGATCGGGACCAACGCATGTGCTAGCAGGAAATGACTAGTTGTGTCACACGCCCAACACGGGCCGTACGCCTCGACGAAGAAAGCGAGCCAATTAGGGCCCAAGGAGGAGGCATCACTACCACATTCGCCATGCCACGTGGGCTCCGCGTGGCGCCCTAGCTCTGGCGCGTCGAGGAGGGGGGCACCCATAGCCGCCGCTGCCATTACCGTCGGTGCCTCCAACGTCGTTATCAACTACCATATCAAGTCTTAGGTGTTTTGGAAACAGTTGATTAAAGATAGGAGTTAGGTTTGTTAGATTGGAAAAGAGAATCCATAGGATCTCCTAGTTTTCTTGAGAGTCAAGTACGATGCAAACTACAAATATTAGGGAGCATTTAACCGAACAAAACATGTAATAGGCAAGCGGAAGCTCTTTCTCTGTCTCTCTCCTCTCTCTCTCTCTCTCTCTCTCTCTCTCTCTCTCTCTCCTCTCCCTCCCTCCCTCCCTCCCTCCCTCCCCTATGTGTTGCCCCCTCCTTCGCCCTAGCCGCCGTCGTGCCTCCTCCTGCAGCACCGCCGCCCACAACGCCGCGACCCTAGCCATCGCCTCTAGGGGCCCTCCGTGGCAAGCCTCTGATATCTGGTATCAGAAGACCAACTTGATCCCCGTGCCGCTGCAATGCCTGATGCCACAGAGATGCAAAACCTCTTCACTAAATTCTCCAAGAATGTCTACTCTAATATCGACACCATCGCCACATAGGTGATCATCGTTGACACTTGCCTCTCATAAATAAAGAAGGGGGCGTCATTTCTGAAATGGGCAATGATCGTGAGCGCAAGAAGAAGATCGGCACCACCATGTTGGAGATCGAAACCAGGCAGGCAATGGAGAAAGCTAATCATGACTTCCTTAATTAACGCGCATGTCGAATCTTCATCTACACAATCAACACTATAGATCACCACCAAGATCGAGGCCAAACTGTTCTGCGAGGAGCCCAAGCTGGAAAGATCCAGTTACTAGGGGTGGCACAGGGCGCCTTCCCTGGCCTAGACATTCGCCCACACAAGTTCTCCTTCCCTACATGTGACGACAAGGAGAAACCCTTCCCATCGCTCACTTGTTGTGACTAGTTCTTCAATAGCCAACAAACCCCTATCGACAAGCAGACATGGTACGACTCCTACCATCTTACTGGTACCGCTCCATAGTAGTACATGAGACTTTCATAGGACAACGACATCATAGATTGGGCATACTTCGCTCGATGCATGAGTGAGCAGTTTAGACAACCAACCAGGTTCAACCCCTTGGACGAGCTCGCCCCTCTAAGAAAGACGGGCACCATCAACGAGTACATGGAGCGCTGCTTCCTAGCGCATGTGGCGAGTGCCGGCACCCTCGACTAGCAGGAACAAATCAATATCTACACTACTAGCCTCCATGAGCCAATGAAAATGGGCATGCAGCTACTAGATCTCCAGTACATGGAGACACCTATGTCACTTGCTTAGGCATATGAGCGACGCTTGGCGGTTGTGGCTGAGGCTAACAGGCGCCTACCCTCAAATTGGGGTGCCTTCCACCAACAAAGACGATAACAACCACAATGACAGCAATGGCGCCGACTTCAAAAATAGCAAGTACTATGGTGCCCACACCTCGCCCCGTCTATCGTCTACCACTAAAGAGATGGCAAGAACAACGACCGTCAGCCTCTACTTCAACTATGATGATCTGTTTGCACACATCTAGAAGTGCAAGTTACTTTTCACCATCACCATTGTGAACGACTACGAGCCAGGTGACACCACATTAGCCTAATGATGATTGTTGGGAGGACCAACTTCGGGGTCCAGAGCGCCTCACCCTTCTACGTCAAAGGGGCGCTGAACGGCATCAGCATCCTCACCTTGGTAGATTCAAGCTCGACAAACAACATCATCAACATTAATGTTGCCG
Organism: Themeda triandra; assembly: GCA_018135685.1. Lineage (NCBI taxonomy): Eukaryota > Viridiplantae > Streptophyta > Magnoliopsida > Poales > Poaceae > Themeda > Themeda triandra. The sequence continues at coordinate 30,316 of JAENPR010001266.1, read as the reverse complement.
GAACCATCGGCCTCCAAGAACAACACATCACCAAAGCCATCCTTGTCCTCAGCAGAGACGAGGTACCATGCTATTCTAACTCCTTGAATATCCCATTATTCATTGATGGCCACATCTTCTACATCGACGCCTACCTCCTCAAGATTGGCAACGATGTCGATGTCATACGCGACACACCATGGCTAGCTGGCCTTGGCTGCATCACTTGGGACTTCATCGACATATGGAGCTACAGTTCATCTACAAGGAACATCCGTACACATTCATCGCCTCTTGTCTCCACCAGGCGCCAACAATAGCGCTCGCTCTCCCGGCGCCCCCACCAATGTTGTGCATGACTTAAACTTCGCTGCCACATCCACCATAACATGTGTGAAACATGGTGCATCGGCTTGACTACCTAATGTCCTAGATTGCTTCTACGACCATGACAACATCATCTTCGACCATCTTCATGAAGCTACGATGGAGCAATCGGAGCTCCACGGCATCGCCGTGACCATTAGGGACAGTCGGGCAGCACAGGTTTGGTCCCTCAAATGGGCGGCTCTACTTTCTCGCAACATCACCATTATTCCCTATCCTTTTACAGGTTCCTCAATGCGGTAGCCCCTCACGTATCGAATTGTTGGCTTTGGGAACCCACACATCGCCAACACAGGAGCAACATGGTGAGATGCCCACACACATTCTCTTAGGGCGACCATAGTTGAGGTAGCACCCCATATCGGTAGCAACAATTGTCTTCTTCGATGACCACGATCGACTCCTTGTCTGCATCCACAATGTCGACATCCGTCTCCTCCAAACTTCGAGACCTCACCAACTCTCTCTAGCATAGTTCGAGATGGGCACTTTCCTCTTAGCATCATGATGGATATCACAACGTCACCACCGATATGGTCAGCAACGACAATTTGGCATTGACTCGAGACATGCATCACCCCCGATGTCAACAACCACGTCCGAGGTTTCGTCATATCTCCATGGGCAATGACACGCTTTGACTTCCCAGCATCGATAACACGACCTCTTCTTCTTGCAGCACATGGGGATGCTCTGGCTGGACCACCGATGCGCGACTACTCTACTTAACCTTCAACTACATTGGCAACCTCTAATATTGCTTGCAATTCGCACCTCTTCAAATGCACAATAACCTCATCCTCACCGATTCCCTTGATGGCCGCATGATGTGTCCCCTGCAAGCCATTCCAATAGAAGGACTGTTGCCACCAGACGGCGTCGATGACTGGATCGTATTTTGGCACAAGGATGCACCGAGCGGAGGGGGGAGTACTATCACATGCCCAACACGGGCCGTACTCCCTGACGGAGAAAGCGGGCAAATTAGGGCCCAAGGAGGAGGTGCCACTGCCACCTTCACCATGCCACATGGGCCCCACGGGGCACCCTAGCTTCGGTGCGTGGAGGAGGGGTCGCCCGCGGCGGTCGCCTCTGCCATCGTCGGTCCCACCAACATCGTTTTGACGAGTCTTAGGTGTTTTGGAAAGAGTTGATTAAAGATAGGAGTCATGTTTGTAAAATCGAAAAGGAGAATCCAAAGGATGTCCTTGTTTGCTTGAGAGTCAAGTCCGCTGCGGACTATAAATATTAGGGAGCATGTAACCGAACAAAGCAAGAAATAGACTGTGAAAGTTCTTTCCCTATCTCTCTTCTCTCTCTTACGCGCGCCGCCCCTCCCTTTACCCTAGCCGCCGCCACCCCTCTTCCTGCAGCGTTGCCGCCCACATTGCTGCTCCCTCCAACCCTAGCCACCGCCGCCAGGGGCACTCCCTGGCAAGCCTCTGATGTGTCAATTGTTTCTCTCCCACATGTACTCACGTACTTGGCCTCGATATGCGTCATTTCGACATTGCGCTTTGCCTAAGATTTGTGATTTCAGCTAAGGCCCTGTGTCCAGCTTGACGTCAGTCCTCTCCCTTTCAATCCTTGAGGAAGCCGGGCTTTGGTTTCAATCCCTGAGGTTGCTGTCCCTATGCTAAAAGTGCCACATCTTTGTTATGTAATAACTATGCTTAGTTTTTCTGTTCAGTGCAGGTAATCTTTGGATTACCTGTGCTTTTTCTGACTTTGTGCAAAACGCTTCAATATTTTAATAAAAAATGTGTCAAGGCACATTTGAGAAAAAACACTGTCGTAAAACTGCCCCGCCCCCCCCCCTCCCCCTCCCCCCCCCCCCCAGGGGCTTTAAAAGAGTGAATATGGTGGACTGCTGTAGTAGACCAATCCAAACAAAAATGTATTTCTGATTTGTACGAGCAGGGTTCCCATTCAATACAATGTATTTATTATTTGAAATGCAACAAAAAAAGAACAAGTAGAAACTATGTAGTGTTCATGTCCCCTATGAGAATCATTTTTTTTCTCGAATACGCACGAGACGGTGCGTATCTTTGTATTAGAAGAGAGAACCAAAAAAGTTTGTTACAAAAGAGCCGAGAACGGCAGAGCAGAAGAAAAACAGTAAAGCGTAATTACAACGTAATGCAGACATTCAACATTCTCCGAAGGTTCCTGATCAGGCTTAGCGATCAGCAAGCGCTCGCAGTCGGCCCTTTTTGAGATTTTTTTTTTCAAGAGGTTGCCTGAGGGGCCTTATTCTCCTTGGCATACTCAGCAAATTTCTCAGCAGTTGCAGCCAATTCTGCCATGCTCACCTTAGCCTCAAGCTCTGGGTGCGCATCGTCAACCTCATACTCGATTGTGGTTCTTATCACAGACGAGTTGGGTCCTTTTGGAATGACCTCAAACCGTACCATGTAGTACAGGAACCCCAGCTTCAGAATGTCGCCTTCTATGGCTTCTACCTCCTTGACATAATTCTCATTGTCAACTTTGGTGAACTTCTCCGTGTAACTCTGCAGTCCAGGAATCCCTAGCAAGAGCAGAGAGCAAATTAAAGTTACTACATACTATATGTTAGCATATCCAGCAACATCAGTAGTGTGTGTGTATGTGGCTTTATATTCTCTCACCTAGTGGAAATATTAGCTTCAAGACGGTACCAACACCGCCGTCGCCGCTGATGAGCTCGACCTTTGTGAGCACGTGCGGGAGCAGCTCCGGCAAGAGTTTCGAGGGCAGGAGCGTGCCGTAGATTGCCCACAGCTCGGAGGCAGGGACGTCGGTCTCGTGCTCATGAAACTTGCTCCCCTTCATCCCTAGTTCCTCTGCCTTCGAGCTGCGTGATGATTGTATTGCCTAAGTCGTGGTGTATTTGTTGTTGGGGTGTCAGCGTGTGAAAACCACCAAGACTGGTGTGCACCTTATAGGCAAGCCGGTGTAGTAGCGTGAAAGATGCTCTCTTTGCTGCCAGGGATATCCAGGAGGCTGTGTCGTTGGTTGTGTCTGTGGAGTATCGTGGTTGTTGTCTCTCCCAACAAAAACAAAGAATTATCACTTTGTGGGCAGGCCTGATATATTGATTAGCAAAACATGAATAAGCAGAAAATAAGCACAATGTCAACGCCCTTTGATGATAGAGACTGAGCACCGAATTGGTGAACTGTTTGAAGGAGTGGACTTCCATTGTACGAAAATCATTGAATTTTGCAAGTGCCCGCCAATTGGCCTAGTTGATCTATAGTTTTCTTCTGACTAAATATTTGGTCAAATGTCTACCCTCTATCATCACTTGTCTATCAATTTTTAAATTCTACTAAACTTTACAGGATTAGAGCGAATATATCATCTATTTGCATTACCGGATCCGCCCCCTTTGCCGACGGCCCGACGCCGTCAGCAAAGGCATTTCTGTCATCAGCGAAGCCTTTGCCGACGGCCTGCCACGCTGGCCGTCGGCAAAGGGCCGTCGGCAAAGAATCGCTCGGCAAAGGCACCTTTGCCGACGGCCACGTGGTAGACCGTCGGCAAAGCCTTTGCCAACGGCCACGCCAGCCGTCGGCAAAGGCGCCACGCACCGTCACCCTGACGGCGGTCTTTGCCGACGGCTGACATGGCAGGCCGTCGGCAAAGTTTTTTTTTTTTTTTTTTTTGAAAAAAATTTTGCCGACGCCGACGTGGCGAGCCGTCGGCAAAGAATTTTTTCTTTTTTTTTTTGATTTTTTTAAATAAAAAAAGGCTTTGCCGACGCCCGGCCGTCGGCAAAGGTCCGGTCACTTTGCCGACGGCCCGCCGGCCCTCGGCAAAGCCGGGCCGTGCCGGTAAAAAAGGCCCGGCTTTGCCGAGAGCCGGCCGTCGGCAAAGCCGGGAATTTTTTTTGTTCTTTTCGTTTTCTTGCATATAAATCACATTTCATCACATATATTCACAACAATAGACTCAGATATCACATATAAACCACATTTCAGCATCAAATTCAGTTTCGACACGAATCGGGATAACATGTCCAACACGAATCCATACACGAATCCAAACCGCATATAACATGTCGAAATTCATCGATACATGTCCAAATTCATCGATACATGTCCAACATAGGCAAAACATGTCCAACGTGCCACAACTTCATCGATGAAGGTCCAAAAGCAAGAAGTAAAGGTACCTAGCCGGAGGCGTCGTCCCTAGGGGTCCCCGAGCCCCTCCCCCCACCTTGCTCCCACGGAGACCAACCCGGCTGCGCGGCAATACCGTAGGGCCAGTAGTGCCCCTGCTGCGGCGGAGGGACGCTTGCAGGCCCGGAGTGCCCCTGTTGCATCGGCGCCTGTGGCCACGAGGAGTACCCCTGCGACGGTGGAGGAGGCCACAGGTACTGCTGCGTGGGGAAGGTCGGGTAAGCTGGCCAGCCCTGCGGTGGAGAAGGACCCAGTGGAGGGCTGGCAACTAGAGTCGGGTTCAAACCCGCCGACGGTGCCAGCACAAATACCAAGTGATATAATTTGTACCTGCAGGATGGCCGCACAAGCTAAAGTAACAGGCAATATACTCACCGGAACAGGTATAGGAGCAGGAACTGGAACTGGAATTGGTGGTGGAGCGAAGATCGAGGCAGGAGGCTCCTGCAGTCCCGGGATCTGGGACCGGAAGTAGCCGGTCAGGTCCATCAACGCACGTTGGTAGTGCTGCGAAAGTGCCGCGTACTGCTGCTGATGGGCCGCCTCCTGCTGCTCACACAGCGCGTCCTGGGTCTCCTGGTGGGCCTGCAGCTGTGCGACCGTGGCCTGCAATATTACACCCGCATGGTTGATGGTATTTGAAGGCAAGGTACATCATGTGTGAAACGAGTGAACGACGAATGAAACTGCACTTACCTGAAGTGCCGTCATCATCTGGGAGTTGCTCGGCTGCCGAGGCACTATGGGGATCTCCGGTCCGCTCCTAGTCGCGCCTCTACGGGTCTCGCTCAGCGTCTGAATAGAGGATGGCTCGATGGCGCTACTGGCAATCCAGTACCGGCCGTGCTGCTTCCCTCCTCCCAACCTCATCACGAGGTCAGTGTCCAGGGGGTCGGTGGTGGGGTCGAACGTCGGCCCATGGCGCCCGAGACCTGCGGTGGCGTACTGGGCGAGCTTGGTGTAGACGTTCGGGTTGGTGTACGCCTCGGGCCCGTCCGCTGGGTCGTAGACTGTGGACTCCGCTGTCGTTTTGCCCTTGTGAGCAAGGGCGTACCCTATGAACTCATTGATTTGCTGCCCACCATGCGTCTCCGTTTGCGAAGAAAACACAAACATGGTTACAAGTAGTGACAATTGAGCACAATAATAAATGGATCAACAGAAGCATACCCATCTGTCCATGAACACTGGGAGGCTCTGGTTCCCTTGGTGGTGTCGTACCCTTGACGTCGCGATCTGTGCCAGGCATTTCTCCCGATGTTCTCTACGCTCCTTGTACGCCGCGTCCATACGCCACCCACGCACAATGGCAAGCCAGCAGTCCAGGTACCTGCTGCACCAGCTTGGACACTCCTACATGACATTCAAGTATTTGATATTCTAGAAGATGAATTGAATGTGTCACGTAAGGAATCACAATGAATGTTTCCTACTTAATTACATGCATGTACTGATCCTCGATGAGGTCGGTCTCCCTATCCAGTATCAACTCCCTGACTCGCGGCTTCTTCACCACCTGGTGAAACACATCGGTGTCGTAGCTGATGACAGCCTGGAGATGCGCCTCGTGGTACATGTCCTTGATACGCTCTTTGCAGACCGTGTCCTGCACTCGCGTCGCCCGCTCCTCGTCCGGCCCCTCCTCCAACTTGTAGTACAACAGCACACAGACATCAAACATCATTTTATTGTTTGAAGAAAGTCCAACGAATGCGTAGTATTGAGAAATGCGGTGCGATGCAAAGACTCACCCAGAACTCCCTCTTGATCTTCACCGCAAGGATTTCATCGTGTACGTACTTGACCTGGTAGAAGTGTTCCCATTTTTCGGGCACGATCTCCTTACCACCGATGGTGACCAAGCCAGGGTAGTGCTTTCTAATCAGCAGGCCCTGGATGCCATTGACATGGCATGAACTATTCCCGTCGGTCACCTTTGCCCAGCCCCTGCACGAGTCATTAACAACAATTGTTAGTCTGCAGTTTGAACTTCAACATGTCATATGTACAAGTAGTGAAATCAACAATGGTTACTTACTTGGCCACGGGTCGAATCACCGGGCGGCGGCCAGGGAACGGCGGGTTAGGAAGCGATGAGGGCCCGCGCTGAAGTCGAGGTGTCTAGTGTCGACTCGTCTCCGTCGCCGCCGCCGAGGTCGTCATCGTCATCGTCGTCATCGCCGCCGCCGTCGCCGCCACCGTCACCATTACCAGTTGTCATCGTCGTCATTGCCCCCGTGCTAGGCCTCCTAGAACAACCTCCTCGATGGCGTGTGACTGCCGCTGGGGGGCCTCCCACCCCTACTAGTTGACGGCTCCACGTCAAGCTCCTCACCGAAGGCCGCCTTGTCCTGGGCGGCGCCGTCCACGTGCTCCTCGTTGGCGTTGGGGACCATGTACTACGAGCAGACCCCTGTTCGTTGCGGCCGCGTCCGCCTTCCACCTGGCATTTTGTCGAGTGCCTGCAATGAAAAAGATTAAAACAGTTAGCATAAATAAATGACAAGGACTTGTAAAGAAACATAATTGCAAGGTAATAATAATAACAATATAGTATTATATGAATTAGAAATTATCACTGCGGACGGCAATATGGCTGGCGAGTACTTGTCATCACTACTGTCGTCATCACTATCAATATTGTTGAGCTCTCTTAAGTCTCAGGCTTCGTCTCCATCGTCATCATCATCTCCATCGTCATCAGGCTCTACATCGTCCTCAACAACTCTATATATCGCGCTGCATCTGCCATTTCTCAAGGATTCATAAGTCCTCAGCATCCTGCACCTCATCACCCTCGTCCTCATCTATGTTGTTGTTTACTTCCATACCCATCAGCGAAAGAATGTCTATCTCGAACCTACCTTCTAGCCCCTCAGGTTGATAGAACTCATCTGACGTTGGGTCAAAGTTGTAATCATCATCGTTTGGGACAGCCGCTTTACAGCGTGGCGATACCAACTACACAAGGCTCCAACCCGCAAGATTCTTGTCTTTTTGGCACACCCATGAGAGGTAATAAACTTGTGTGGCATCTCGGTTAGCCACAATATAGACATTGCCTCCTTTATAGTTGGAATCCTGTCGAATTTCGACTTGCCCAATCTTAAGGTCCTTTTTCGTGAGGTCAGGATCGAACCAATGGCATTTGAATACCACTGGCTTACAACCTAGGTCTTTGCCAAAGTTGAGCTCAAATATCTCTTCGACTATGCCGTAATAGTCCTTCCCATCCGAGCCGGGCGTACGAACTCCGCTGCACGTGGTTTTTAGGTTGCCCCGATTCTCTTCATAGCTTCTCATGCGAAAGCGATAGCCATTCACATCATAAACGTTGAATGACCTGACCCTATGGTCGAAGCCATTGCCCACCTATTTCAATTCATCACTCATTTCCGCATCATAAAGGGCCTACAAGGTTAGGACAGGTAGATCGTTACATTACTCGCTCATAGGAGCAAAGTGGAATCTCAAAGTCAGAACGAGGTTAGTTGGATGGCACCTTTGTACAGAACCAATTGACGAAACCAGGCACACCATGTCTGAGAAGATGGTCTTCTTCTTGCTCAGTAGGATCCCTATTGCCTCTCCAGTGTTCATTAATATATTCCCTGGAAAAAGAATAGACAAGGGGGGTCGGATCGATAGGTGGAGGATAGTGGCGGCGTATGTAACAAGCTCATCGAGAACTTACTTTTGATAAGGAATGCATTCGTTAAGGTTCAACAACAAGTAGATCATGATAGTGTGCCACTCATCATACTACAAGTTCTTGTTGTTCCCTGCGCCTGCTCTTTCGAGATCCCCTTTGAAAAGGCTGAGGTTCGATGAATTCTCATCGATGTTGTAATGAGGGGTTGGATTTTGCGGTCTGCGAAGTTTCTCGGTATAGTACGCCTGTGTGAATGTCGACACCTCCTCCAGAATGAATGCCTCTGCCACGAAAGCCTCAATTTTGGCTTTATTTCTACACTTTTTCCGAAGAAGCTTTAGACACCTCTTGATTGAATAACACCAACAGTGCTGCATGGCCCCCCTAACCGTGCCTCACGCGGTAGGTGCAAAATCGAGATCTTTGCATGGACAGGGAAGCCGGGTGGAAATATCGGCTCCAACTTGCGGTGCAACGAGAGGTGCAGCCTTCTCCGCTCAAGACAAACGTCCCGAGATAACTCCTTGGCACAAAGCCGCGGAAGAAAAAGCTCAACTCGCCGGGACGTGCCACACCGGCTCGGGGAGGTATCCCCGGTCATCGCGAAAGGATCCGCTCAATCCGGATGTGGAAGTCATGACTCTTCATCCCTAAGACTTTGCCAATCTGCACGTTCACTCCCCTGCTCAGATTCGCCGCATACCCATCAGGGAACTTTAGCGTCTTCATCCACTCCAGTACTTCCTTCCTATGTGCCCTTTTCAGGATGTAATCGGCCGGGCCCTTTTTCCATCTCTTGCCTGGCGCAGGGGTCTTCATCACCAGATTTGGTCTATCACAAATCGTTTCAACTTCCAGTCTAGCCTTAACGTTGTCCTTTGACTTCTTGCCAATGTCCATGAGTGTTGCCCAGAGTGCCTCGGCGACATTCTTTTTTGTGTGCATTACATCGATCTTGTGTGGAAGAAGAAGGTGCTTGTAGTAGGGGAGCCTAGTCAAGCCTGATATATGAGTCCACATGTGGTCGGTATCATATCCTTTAAAACCACCTTTCTCTTCATCAATTTCAAGAGCCTCTATCTGGGCAAGGACGTCGGCAGGGCTCTTTTCCTGAGGGATGGGGCCGGTGACTTGAACACCTTTCGTGAAGTGCTTTTCATATCATCTCAGTTCATGGTCCTCAGGCAGGAATTGACGATGTTTGTCGAAAGAAGAATACTTGCCACCCTTGGCCAGCCAGGTGAACATCATATCTGCCTTGCATGTTGGACAAGGAACTTCCCATGAACACACCACGCGCTGAATAAGCCATACGCCAGGAATTCATGCATTGAGTACTGGTACCACACATGCATTGTGAAGTTCCTCTTTGTAGCTCGGTCATACGTTAGTACCCCCTCTTCCCAAGCACGTTGCAATTCATCCCACACTAGCTGCATGAACACACCCATATTGTTGCCTAGGTGTCTAGGTATTATCAGCATCAAGAAAAAGTTCCTGGGTTCAAACATGACGCTGGGGAGAAGATTGAGGGGGATCATGAACACGGGCCAACAAGTGTACGGGGCCGCCATCATTCCAAATGGGTTGAACCCATCTATTGCCAGCGTTACGCGTACATTCCGAGCCTCCGCAGCCTTGTCAGGATTCATGTCATCGATGTGCTTGAATGCATCACCATCCGCTGGGTGTTGCATCTTGTCACTGTATCATTTGCCATTCTCGTGCCACGTCATTTGTTTCATGGACTCCTCTGTCATGTACAGTCGTTGGAGCCTCTGTAGGACAGGAAGGTGCCGTATGACCATCTCGGGGATCTTAGACTATTGCTTATTGCCATCACTGCCTTCTACCTCCACAAACCTAGAGGCTTTGCACTTTGGACAGTGTGTTGCTGTCTCGTGGTCACCCCTGAATAGGACGCACCCGTTCTTACAAGCTTGGATCATGTCATACGACATCTTGAGTGCACGAAGGAGCCTCTGTGACTCATACGTGTTTTTTGGCAGGACGTGAACCTCCGGAAGCAGTTGGCCAACAACAGCCAACACGAGATCAAAACCTTCTCGACTAATGCCCAGTTGCGACTTCAACGCTATTAGGCGTGATATGGCATCTAGTTGCAAAAGGATAGTGTTCTCGTGAAGGGGCTTCTTTGTCGCCTCCAACATGGCGTAGTATGCCTTTGCGGTTTCCTCTGGATCTTCTTCCTTCACCTCCATTCCTTAAATGAACCGTGCTTCGTGAATGTCTGCCATCAAATCTGTCATCCCGGCATCTACATCAAACTCCTCGAGGAGGGGTCTCACCACCTCCTCCCTAATACGATGGCGTTCACCAAGGTGGATCCAGCGGGTATAGTTTGGAACGTATCCGTTCGCCCAAATATCTTTGTACATGTGACTATAGCCTTTCTTTTTCTGGTTCTTACACTTGCTGCAGGGACACCACATCCGAATCAACCCTTTAGCAGCTGGGCCAAATGCTTCCTTCAGGAACTCATTGGTCCCCTTAACCCATTCAAAGCTCTTACTTGCGAAGCCCGTGTACATCCACTCACGGTCACCCATCCTCTGTCATGTGGCAATGTACAAGGCATCCCTACCATCTAATAGGTGAAGCATAGGTCCTAATCCCACCCGAGGATGCATAGATGAGAATAGCTTCCATGCTCCGCTCCCGTCTGAGACGGAATTTCGGCAGCACCTCCCCGTTGTTCTCCCGATACACATCCCGGCAGGGAGAGTGTGTATCCGGAGAACAACGGGGAGGTGCTGTTGAAACTCCGACTCGGACGGAGGCGAAACATGGAAGCTAACACATCTACACATCCTCGGGTTGTCCAAAAAACATGGACAATCCGAAAGAGATTCCATCACAGATATGCACTGATCCGCATACCAACGACCGCTTATCCCTTTCGGACGGGAGACGCCTAACTCGGTTACGTGATCTACTTACAACAACTATAACAAAGAGAGGTGATTAATACCTAGGGTGGCAGCGCAGAGCCGGGTCGGTGCACGAAGACGATCAGGGTCATCGAGGTGCTCCGGGTCCCCTCCGACACGTCCTGCTCTGCAAAACAACAAAGACATCACTATCAGTTAAAAAATTCGGCAGAACCTCCCTTGTACGGGGAGGTTTCCAAAACCTGCAAGAAAAGCCGTCGGCTCGAAGGCTGACGTCCACAATTGGGGCACGATGGCCCACACATCCACAAACCTAGCACGAAGGCCGTCAACACACAAACGACGCGATGGCCGACAACCCTAGGGCTTTACCTTCTACTCCGGCGACGCGCGAGGACGAACGTGGACGAACGCTGTGCACGAACGGCATCGATGACGTGGACGAACGTGGACGAACAAACAGCGAACCTTCTCCTCCTCCCTTTTCCTCCCTTCTCTTCCTCCTCCACCATTCTCTTTTTCTTCTTCCTCCCTTCTCCTTCTCCTTCTTCTTCTTCCTCTTTCTCCCTTCTTATTCCTCCTCTTCTTCCTCCCTTCTCCTTTTTGTTCTCCTCTTTCTCCCTTCTTCTTCCTCCTCTCCTCCCTTCTCCTTCCTCTTCTCCTCTCTGCAGGGACGACCGGTGGCGAGGCACTGGCTGCCGGCAGCCGAGGTGGTGGCGGCGGCGTTCGGGCGGGCGGCGGCGGGCGCCGCTCGGGTGGGCGGCCACGCTCGGGCCCTCGCTCGGGCGGGCGGCGGCGCCGCTCGGGCGGCGGGCGCCGGAGCTTGGGCGGGCGGGCGGCGCCGCTAGAACAAAGGCGGCCCGCGCGCAAGGGCGGGCGGCGGTGGCACAAGGCGGGCGGGCGGCGGCGCGGCGCGAGCGAGTGGTGGGCGGTGGTGCGGATCGGGCGGCAACTGGCGGCGCAAGCTCGCCGGGAGCAGCGCGGCACAAGGAGATCGGCCGGCGGCGCAAGGGCGGGCGCGAGCGATGTGGGGAAGGGAATAGGGTTCTGCCCGGGTGGGCCGGGCCTTAGTTTCTACTTGGCCCTTTGCCGATGGCCCCGGCTATCGGCAAAGAAATTTTTTTTTATTTTATTTAAATCCTTTGCCGACGGCCCCCCGGCGGGCGAGGCTCGCCACGTGGCAGGCTCAGGGCCGGCCAAGGCCACCACCTTTGCCGACGGCCACGTGGGCTGGCCGTCGGCAAAGGCTCTTTGCCGAGGGCCACCTCGGGACCTCGGCAAAGTATATTTTTTTTGTTTTTAATTCCAATTTTTTTCGGGTGCCTTCCTACACCGGATACAACCAAATTTCAAAAGTCGGGGCAATTTTGAGTTTTTTTGCTATATTTCGTTAAATATTTTTGTTTCTTTGAATTTTTCCAACAACTACAAATTTGAACTGCAGGTACATGAAATAATAGAATTTGTTGATTCAAAAAATGGTATTCATAATGTTCGGAGCATGTTGAGGCCGTATCCAGGACCTCGCATGAAATTATGACCATGTTGGTGTCGTAACATGAGGAGTTACGTGCGCGAAAAGTGTTTTAAAATTATATAAAATCCAAACAAAGTCTGAAATTGGCAAAACTTGTCGAGGTGTCTTGCCATCGCATGTGGAGGCTGTGGTAAAAAATTGAGAAAGTTTCGAGCAAGTTGTGATGTCGGATGCCCAAAACTCAGACATCTCCGCATGTGATCACATGTGGAGATGTCGAGTTTTGGGCATCCGACGTCACAACTTGCTTGAAACTTTCACAATTTTTTACCACAACCTCCACATGTGATGACAACACAACTCATCAAGTTTTGTCAATTTCGGACTTCGTTTGCATTTTATATAATTTAAAAACACTTTTTTGCGCACGTAACTCCTCATATTATGACACCAACATGGTTGTAATTTCATGCGAGGTCTTGGATACGACCTCAACATACTCCGAACATCATGAATACCATTTTTCGAATCAACAAATTCCATTATTTCATGTACCCGCAGCTCAAATTTGGAGTTGCCGAAAAATTCAAAGAAACAAAAATAATTAATGAAATATAGCAAAAAAACTCAAAATTGTCCCAACTTTTGAGGTTGGGATGTATTTACCGTAGGAAGGTCTCGAAAAACTGGGAACAAAAAAAAATTTATACTTTGCCGAGGGCCCGAGATGGCCCTCGGCAAAGATCCTTTGCCGACGGCCAGCCCACGTGGCTGTCGGCAAAGGTGGTGGCCCTGGCCGTTTGTCAGGCCGCCACATGGCATGCCTTTGCCGACAGCCACCTTTGCCGACGCAAAGAGGTCGGTGTCGGCTGCCGTTTGGCCTGGGCCCCCTTTGCCGAGGGCCCGCCTTTGCTGAGAGCCAGGCCGTCGGCAAAGATGACCTTTGCCGAGGGCATGCCGTCGGCAAAGAGAACCTTTTCCGACGGCTGTCCTTTGCCGACGGTCCGGCCCTCGGCAAAGGATTCTTTGCCGACGGCGGGCTCTGGCCGTCGGCAAAGACTTTCTTTGCCGATGGCCGATTCCTTGGCCGTCGGCAAAGAATTCGGCCGTCGGCAGCGTTCGCGTTTCCGGTAGTGTTGTGATAGTCGGGGCTGGTTGTATGTAACACAGAGGATACGACCAAACACAATGCATAACTGAGAACCAGACCTAATCAAGTATAGTTAGCTATCCATTTTTGTCGTATAGCATGAGGCATGAGCATTGAGGAAGGTTGTGCAACCATATCTATACATCTATACATACATATAAAAGTTGTGGATGCCCTAAATTTCGTGCTCCCTCTCATTTTACTGTTGTGGCAACAGTAAACGTGAAGCCCTCCCCGTCCCGCCTATCCACAGCCCCAACGCCAGCCAAGTGCACAGGTTCCAGAACTCTCCAAATCAATCCAGGTGCCATTAAAAAAAAAAAGAAAGACAACAACCCGTCCGTCCTTGCGTCTCCTCTTCAGTTCTGCATCCGTGCGCCCGCAGGCCGCTGCCGTACGCCGGCCGCATGCCGCAGCCCAAAGCCGTGCGCCACCGCGCCGCCACCCCGCTACATCTCCTTCTGCTCCCCCCTGAATGTAGGCATTACTAGACTATTTTTGATTTTTTTTAATTGTTCACCCAATTAATCAAAGTATTACTTTCTTTCACCTGAATGTATGTACAGGTTCGTAGCCTTACCTCCATGTATGTACACGTTACCGTCGGTTTGCAGTTGTTCTATCAGGTTCGTCTTCTTTTCCTATTTCTTACCTAATTAGTTGTTCCGGCTATTATTGGCGACAAAATATCCTTTCTCAAAAAATATCATCATGTTCTCTTGGTCTAATTTGGTAATGACACCATAGTGTCAAATGCACAGTCCGACCTTTGTCATTTCTAAGATGTTTCGGCCAAGCTCAAAACACCTCAACTAAAATAGAAAGATATATGGCCCCCTGAAAATAACAAACCATCTCTTCTGATTTGCAATGTCAATTAAAAACCTAGCACTCTGTCGACGAACAACCATTCAACTGCCTGTGCTTATTCTTGTCAAAAAAAAAAAAAAAAAAAAAAAAAAAAAAAAAAAAACTGCCTGTGCTTATTGTTTCCTATGCTTACCTCATGCCTTTTCCTTCCATCCTCTACAGTGCCTTCAGTTCGCTGGATGTTTCACGTACAATACATCACATATTGTATTTTACGAGGACAAAATTGTGAAATGTGATTGAATCCCAGAGGTGCTACAATCTAAGAATACTAAAATGTCAAATGTATTCAAACTGGTTTTAAGCATGAGCAAAATTATATGCTAGCCCGTGCAAATGCGCGGTGTTCCTGCTAGTATTTCAATAATTTTACATACAGGCACTCCGGTGGGCACCTTATCGGCAAGCCATTGTAGTGTGATAATTCTATTGTCTGAGTCGTGGTGTATTTGTTGGTGTGTCAGCGTGTGGAAACCACCAAGCTCTCCGGTGTGCACCTTATCGGCAAGCCAGTATAGCGTGAAAGATGCTCTCTTTGCTGCCTGGGATGATCTCCAATAGGCTGCCATTTGGCTGTGTCTGAGAAGTATCTTGGCCTCTTCCGCGACGTCGTCACGGGTGCGTGAATGAGAAGGTGCATCGTTAATTCTTGGCCTGCGCGTGACTGATGGTCAACACACCGGGACGCTCGTGTGTGTGCCGCCGCACGCGACCGGCCGATGACCGATGTGATTGGTGGTGGTACTTCTTGTCTCAGGCGACTTCGAGAAGTTCTCGCGTGTGACGTTGCTCCTTCCGCTCACGGGCGAGCAGTTCGCGGAGAAAGTGATGGAGAACTGCGTGGCGTACTTGAAGGCCGCCGGCGAGTACACGGACACCGAGGGCGTCGCCGTGGACAAGTTCAAGGAGGTGTTCAAGCCCGAGATGTTCCCGCCGGGCGCCTCCATCCTCTTCACGTACTCGCCTACCGGAGTCCTCACCGTGAGTACCTCTACCCTACCCATCCATACCAATCTGATGTTCTCTTTTTCTTTTATTTCCTGTTCTGACCCGATCGGCTCCGTTCCATGCAGGTCGCCTTCTCCAAGGACTCGTCGGTGCCGGAGGCCGGCGCCGCGGCGATCGAGAACAGGCCTCTGTGCGAGGCTGTGCTGGAGTCCATCATCGGGGAGCACGGCGTGTCGCCGACCGCGAAGCTGAGCCTCGCGGCGAGGGTGTCGGAGCTCCTCACCGCCGACGCGCCGCATGCAGAGCCCTTCTCGGTCACCGTCTGAGCGACCGGTCGAGCGAGCCGCGAGTAGAACGAGAACCAATCAAGCAGTCAGGTCCTCGCTGGCCTTGCGTGCTCCAAAGAGATGCCGCGCCGGCGCGTGTGCATCTGTCGCGCGCGTCACGTCTTGTCTGTCTGTGCTGTGGCGTCGTGTTGCTACCTTTCTGGTGTGCCGTTCGCTGTTGGTCGTCTGGGTAACATTTGAATAAAAAATGAGGATGTGTGTTAATTTCCCAGCGTGTGGATAAATTGACATTGACTCAACCAGAGGTTTTGTTGGTCCCAAAGGAAAACAGACTTTAGAGATCGATTATAGCGCTATGACGGCAAAAAGAGACTTCAGAGATTGCTTAGAACTGTGACGACGAGACTAGTCACGGTTCCTGCTCTCACAAAGACTAGAGGAGTGATGCATCCCCGATCCCTTCGTCACCAGCTAGTGGTCCTTACCACCGACTCAGGTCCTATCTTTAAAACCCTTGGCCTTGCCATAGTAGGACTTGTCGGTGGCGACACAGCTTTCGGCCAAGGCAATCAGACTGCCGGGAAGCGCATGACACTGACAACATCTAAAGTGGTATAAGACGATGTAGCATACCTCTGGCAGAAGGTTCTGCCATGGGCCGTTGGTGTCTTGCACGGCCGCTTCCTCGTGTGCGACGTCCTCCCGAGCATTATATTTTCCTGTGCCGCCTCCATGTGTGCAACGTCCTCCCGAGCATTTTCCTGCGCCATGGGGGCTGCCAAGGCACACTCCATGCCGGCGCCGCACGACTTTGCGACAGAGTAGGAGCACTGGAGTAGTAGCACAAGAGGCCTATGGAGTGGTCGGCCGCCACGAACTCTATCGGCCCCGTGACCGCCGTGACGTGATGTCCTCAGCGCAGGCAAGGCTGGTCGTGGCTACGCCGCTGCATGGCTGGCCACTACTGCGAGGTGGAGGCATTGTCACTGGCTCTGCCTCTCCCTCTGTGGCAGAACCTTCTAAATAATATGGCCCACATACATTTATCATTGTCTTAACAGACTTCTGATAGTAATGCATGTGTGCCATAAGACTTAAAAAGATCTGTCGGGTAGATTCCTGAAACTTCCACGATTCTCCGAGCAGGATCAATCATTATAAAGAGACATTGCAGTATTACAACAGTTTTATATAAATATTATACATCAGAGTAAAACAGCGGAAGGATTACAATAACATAAGTTTACAAAGCATTTGGTTCAAAACTTACAAACCATATGTTTAATTATTACAAACCATAATAGTAGTGGAGTAGCGGTAGATAGTTTAATTACACAACCAGTTGATGAGCTCTGCCCAAGAGCCAAACACTCTACTCATCGTCACTCTCCGCAACGATCCGTCATACAAACAGATGCAAAAGTGCAAACCTGCTCCCGAGGCTCACCCGCAACAAGGGTTCAACAAACCCTGAGTACAAAAGTACTCAACAAGACTGACCCGACGAAAAAGAGGGGTGAAGACTAAGAAATGCAGGTCAGAGGGACAAGGTAAGACTTGCAAGAATCAATATTTTTGCAGAAAAGCTTTTGAAAAACCAAGTAGTAACTTAACAGCTCTCTTGCCTTAGCTCAAACTGATCAATGAACACCAATTAAGACTAATCATTAATTAAGTAATTACTACGATGATGAATAACGATCGAGTCTTCTTCTCCGAGAAGCACGGCGATTCGAATCCATTTTTACCCAGCTGGGACCTAGATCACCGATATACCGGAGACTCTAACTCCGCTGCATACCAGATCACAAGATATACCGGGACACAACCACAGCCATATATCAACCACAACACCCAGTGTGTGGATTTGCTAAAGTCTCGATACACCAAATCACCATCGAACGGGCCTTAGAGCATCAACAGACGGAAACACTACAGAGGGACTCCTTTCCCAATGCAAGTTAACCGTCCGGACTCAATTTAATTACTATCATCGTGATTCCAACAATAAAAGCCATTCTCACATTTTTCATTCTTGACATTTTGTAAACTTAACTAAATAAGCAGGGTTAAGCAATTCTACGCATTTTCTTAAACAGGTAATGAGGAATACGGAAATAAAACAGGTAATGCATTTGGTGGGTTTCACTCAACTCCTAGCCTTAAATGCAACAACTCAAGTCTGAGATATAAAAACTTTATAAAATCAAGGCAAAGGTTTAATGCATCCGGGGCTTGCCTTGGTACTCGGGGTAGACGCCTTGGGTTTCTAGATCAACACCTGGCTCCGGGGTCTGCTCTTCCTTGATCTCTGATTTGGACAACGTTAAGCTCTCCGTTAACGAAAGCTACTCGATAACATGATATGATTTAACATGATGAAATAATAAACATGATGCTTGAAGAATGCAGGAACAAATTGATAACTTGAGTACAACTTTCCTTCGCGATAGAGTGCAAGCCGACAAGGTTAACGGAAACTTCCTAGGGTTACAAAGGTGAAACTACTCTAGTTAGTCAACTAGCAGATCAAGATAATTCAACCAGCAGATCAACATAATTCATAAAAATAAACCAACTAAACCCTAAAAACTTGAGTCAGAAGGCTCAAATAACTAATCACGGTACCTAATATTGCTAACGGCTAACAGGGCATAAAATAACAGAAAAATAAAAGTTGTCAAAATAATACCAAAAATTAAACTTAAACTCCTCGGACCCTAAGAAGGCTACAAAATAATTTTCATGATTTTTGGAATAATAAATAAATAACTAAAAATCAAGGAATACTTATTTTCCAATTAAAAAGCTAATTTTTGAACATAGAAAAACTATTCAAAATAAATATTTTAAATTTTTCCTAGATAGAGAATAACATAAAGAGCTTTCACAAAAATTTTCAGAATTTTTAGAGCTATAAATAATTTTATATAAAAATAACAAATTGCTAAACTATTCATCTAAACAAAAGAATAAAACTCAAATAAAAAGGAAAATAGTCTACTGGGCCGAATCCGGCCCAACCGGCCTAACCGGGTCCAGCTTGGCTAAGCGCGCGCGGGAGCAAACCTGGCCCGGCGGCGATAGCAGGCCGGCCCACTTGGCCTGTTAGCGGCCTGGCCGAGGCGGTTTTGCAAAAAAACTCGCAGTTTTTCAAAATTACAAAAAGGTCCACTCTCCTGCTTCCTGTGTCTGGCGATTAAGCACCAAGAACCCTGGATTTTGTCAAATTCACCAGAGCTGGTCCCCGCGTCGCAGAACAGTACACCGGCGATCCGGCCGGCTCGGAACTCGCCGACGGTGGAATCCCTGGCGGCGCTAAAGACACCTACGTGCTCGGGACTTCAAGGCGCATCCACTGGTGACCATAATTCGGCGGCGGCTGCGGCGGAGCATAGCTCTACACGGCGGCGGCTGCACGGCTCGGCGGCGACCCGGCGGGGTGTCTCGTCGGAGACTTTTCCGGCAAAATTAACGCGCGCACACGCACCTACACAACTACGCGACCTCGACGGACTAGTCAATCGAGCGTATACGTCATCCTAAAACGGCGCTACTCGCGCGACGGCGGTGGCAACGGAGAGCTCGTCGCCGGCAACGGCGTTCCGGTGACATCACGGCATCATAGACCTATCCAAAGGCATCTACACGAGCCTGAGACTAGCGCAACTCAAGTGCGCATGATGATGAAGGTTAGGAGGCGGCGGAGCAGGGTGCTCACCGAGCGCGGGGACGGCGGCAGAGATGGCGGCGCTCGCTCCGGCTGGCAAGGGCTGTGTCCCGATGAATACTGTGCGCCAAATCAAAAACCAAGGGGAGCATCGTCATCTGGACATAATTGCGAGCAAAACTGCTAAACGAATTTAGAAAGTGAGCACAGACGAGGGAGAACAACGACGACGATCCTTCGGCGGCACGGGCACCGGTCGCGAGAAGGATGACGGAGCTCGGGGAATTAGGACGGCGACGGCCTGCGGGGCTAAGCTCGCTGGATGCGTGAGCGCAAGGCGAAGCTGGTGGCTCTAACAATTTGGCAAGAGGTGGCCGGACGACGATGATGGCGCGAAGCAGCTCGGGGCGGCCGGCGATCGGAGAGAGAAGAAGAAGGGAAAAGACGGCGGCCGACTGCTATTTGAAGGATGTTGACGACGAAGACGAGGATGACACGTCAAGCCGAGAGCCTTCGAGCGCGGGAGCAAGCTGGAGGCCGGCGCGGCAAGGCGGCATGGGCGCCATGGCCACAGCGTCGGGAGGAACAGGGAGGGGAGATGAAGAAGATGACGTCAGCGCTACAGGGCAAACTTAACTCAGCAGAAAAGATCTTGATTTTCTCCAAAATTAAATGGAATCATCAAAAACTCCAAAAACAAAACCCCCCTAATTTTTCATGATCTACAATTTTCTCAAAAGGAGTATTTTCAAATTCTAAACAGAAATTTGAATTTGAAATCAAATTTGAAAAGGGGACAAAACCCTAGAATCTAATTTTTGCAATTACTTTTGATTTTTCAACTAAACTTGAAAATCTCCAAAACTATGAAATACTCCACTTTTCAAACTGAACATTTTTCCCAAAAACAACATTTCCAAATTTTGAATAGTTTTTGAAATCTAGCTTTAAAACCAAAAGGGGGCAATTGTTGGAAAGCTGAATTTTCAAATTTATTTGAATTTCTTTTTGGAACTTGAAAAACTTTGAACAGCAACCTTGTTGCTCTCATCAAGATGCTCAATTGAGCTTTTTGGACCAAACCCTAATTCTTCACGGATTTTGAATTACAGAGAAAGGGGTAAAATAGGGTTTTCGGCAAATCACATTTTCACAAAGAGCACATTCAACCTATGAATTTAAATTTGTTTTAGTTGATGCACATCAAGGTGAACCTAATCATGGATGCTTTGCGATGCATTATGATGACATGGCATGTTTTAGTTAATATAACACCAGAGGTGTTACAGTCCTTCCCCCTTAAAGAAATCTCGCCCCGAGATTTAAAGCCTTGGGTTGAGTAATGGAAAAGGAAATGTGTCAAGAAAACACACTTCAACTAAGTACATAAGGAAAAGGGTTTTTACCTCTCACACTAGATTAGTTATAACTCATAGAGGGAATTATAACTTAGATAGAAGCATAGAATTCCGGAAAATTCTCTAACAGATAATCTTCCGTCTCCCAAGTAGCTTCTTCTTCTAAATGTTTATCCCATTGTATCTTGTACCACTTAATTGCCCTGCTTCTAGTAACACGGTCTTTCTGGCCCAACACTCGAACAGGATACTCAGAATAAGTCAAGTCGGGTTCAAGTTCAATTCCCTCAACATCAACAACCTTATCGGTTACCAGAAAACATTTCTTGAGTTGGGATACATGAAACACATTGTGCACAAATGACAATTGTTCAGGTAATTGTAAACGGTATGCCAATTTTCCACATTGACCCATAATCTGAAATGGTCCAATATATCGAGGTGCTAACTTGCCTTTGACTCCAAATCGAGCAACTCCCTTCATCGGTGATACTTTTAGATAGACATAATCTCCTTTATTGAACCACAATGGTCGACGCCTTTTATCTGCATAGCTTTTCTAACGTGACTGTGCCACTTTGATATTCTGTTGTATCTGCCTTATCTTCTCTTCTGTTTCTTTTACAAGATCAACCCCAAAGAATCTTCTTTCCCCAGGTTCTGACCAATTCAATGGAGTTCTACATCTGCGGCCATACAATGCTTCAAATGGTGCCATCTTGATACTTTCCTAATAACCGTTATTGTATGAGAACTCTACTAAAGGCAAACATTCATCCCACTTCTCTGGAAAATTAAGAACACAAGCTCTCAACATTTCTTTAAGTATCTGATTTACTCTTTCGGTCGACCCCCGTCGAGGATGATAAGGCCAGTCTTGTGCAAAAGATCGTACCTATTGACTCATGTAAGTGTTTCCAAAATTATTCACGAACTGTGTACCTCGCATCGACACAATTGTCTTGGGTACACCATGGAGACTTACTATACACTCAAAATACAATTGAGCATACCGGGAGGTATGATATGCATTTTGAACTGGAAGAAAATGTGCAGATTTAGTGAGTCGGTCCACTATAACCCAAATAGAATCAAAACCCCTTGCTGTCCTTGGTAGACCTACTATAAAATCCATACTGATATCTTCCCATTTCCACCCTGGAATAGGCAAAGGTTGGAGTTCTCCTGCTGTTTTCAAATGCACAGCTTTGACTTTCTGACAAGTATCACACTGAGCCACATATCTAGCAATTTCAATCTTCATCTTGGTCCACCAAAATTTCTGCTTCAAATCATGATACATCTTATTACTTCCTGGATGAATAGACAGTTTTGAGAGGTGTGCTTCATCAAGGATCTTTTGACGTAGTTTAGGAACTTTTGGTATGACCAACCGATCATTATACCATAACACATCTGCTTCATCAATGGTGAAACAAGAGACTTTTTCTTTTCTAACTTTCTTTTTGAGATGCTTAATTCCCTTATCGCTTTGCTGAGTTGCAATAATTTGATCTTGGAGTGTTGACTCAACAGTAACATTAGACAAACTTCCTTGTTGCACCATTTCTATACCCAATCTTTCTAACTCATAACATAAAGAAATGTCCAGAGATTTCACTGTCAAGCAATTGCAATGACTCTTTCGACTGAGTGCATCAGCAACCACATTTGCTTTACCAGGATGGTAATGCAATTCCAAATCATAATCATTGATCAATTCTAGCCACCTTCTCTCGCCTCATATTCAACTCATCTTGTGTAAAAATATACTTCAAACTCTTATGATCTCGTGTAAATGTAACATTTATTACCCAATAGATAATGTCGCCAAATCTTCGAGAGCATGAACAACGGCTAATTCCGGAGATCATGAGTTGGATAATTCTCTTCATGTTTCTTCAACTGTCGAGAAGCATAAGCAATAACTCTCCCTTCTTGCATCAAGACACATCCAATACCAAGATTAAAGCATCACAATAAACATCAAATGATTTCTCAATATTTGGTCAGTGCTAAGATTGGAGTAGTGGTCATTAACCTTTTCAATGTCTCGAAAAGCCTCTTCACACTCGGTGACCAAACAAATTTAACATCATTCTTTAACAACTCGATAGGTTTTGATATCTTGGAGAAATCGGGGATGAAACGACGGTAGTAACCCGCCATTCCCAAAACTGCGGACTTTTGTGCAATCGTCTTTGGTGGTTCCCAATCAAGTATATCCCGTACCTTGCCGGGTCAACAAACAACACCTTTTTCGATAAAACATGTCCCAAAAATTTCACTTCTTTCAACCAAAACTCACATTTACTAAACTTGGCATATAGTTGATGATCTCTCAAACGTTGTAGAACAATTCTAAGATGTTCAAGATGCTCTTCTTCATTCTTAGAATATACCAAGATGTCATCAATAAATACCACTACAAATCATCCAAGCTCGAGGCATGAAGACAGAATTCATAAGGTAGGAGAAATGAGCTGGTGCATTGGTGAGTCCAAAAGACATAACCAAATACTCATATAACCCATAACGAGTGGTAAAGGCTGTCTTTGGAATATCTTCTGGACGTATCTTGATTTGATGATACCCAGATCGGAGATCAATCTTAGAAAACACCTTTGCCTCCGCTAATTGATCAAACAAGATCAATGCGAGGTAGAGGATACTTGTTTTTTATAGTCACCTCATTCAAGGGACGGTAATCAACACACAATCTCAGAGTTTTGTCTTTCTTTTTCACAAATATTGCGGGACTTCCCCAAGATGACTTGTCAGTCTCGATAAAGCCTTTGTCAAGCAATTCTTGCAATTGCTTCTTGAGTTCCGCTAATTCTCGGTGGTGCCATTCTATAAGCTCTTCTAGAAATTGGAGCAATACCAAGTTGCAACTCAATCACAAACTCTATATCCCCGTCGGGAGGTAACCCAGGCAAATCATCTCGGAAACACATCTCGGAAATTCCCTAACAACCGGTATATCCTTAATTTCCTTTATTGAAGTAGCACAAACCTTTCAACTTTTCTTTGAGAGTAGAAAGTTGGATAAGAAGCCGAGAACTGCTATTAGGTAAGTTTACTTTTACTTGTCCTATTCAAGACATCAATAACAACTCCGTGCCGACTCATCCAATTCATCCCAAGGATCACATCTATATCCCGATCCTTCAACACTACCATACTAGTGGGAAAAGTATGCCCACCTAGATTTATAGGTACATCCCGTAGCATTTCTTTAGTGCATATTCGCCCCAGCGATCGTATAAAGAAATCCTTTTTGGTTTCCACAATAGGTATTTCATGATTCTTAACAAATGTACCATTGATGAATGAATGAGATGCACCGAATCAAAAAGCATAACTCAAGGGGAAATTAGCAACAGGAAACGTACCCATCATGACAGGCTCTCCTTCTAGAATTTCTCCACTTGAGTATAAAACACTCTACCAACCTTCTTCTCATTTTTCCCCTTCGCATTATGATTTCCAGGCTTGTTCGATCTATTGGTGGTGGCGGTGCATAAGCCCCGGAGCATAAGAGATGTACCGCTCTTGGATGCGGACAGTCCCTTGAATAATGGCCAGGCTTGCCACAATTATAGCATGGAAAAGCCCGTGGCTCGAATTTGGGCTTCGAATACCGGGGGCATTCGGTTGTCGTGGATAAGGAAGAGTAGCGCGGGACGGACAAATGTCTCGCCGGGCTTGGTACCGTGGTGGACGGTAAGGTGGACGGTAATGATTTTGAGGATGATAGATTATTTTCTGGCGCTTTTGATTACCACCAAAAAATCCTGAAAACCTAGTTTTCTTCTTCTTTGATTCCTGATGCTTACGATTCTTTTCTTCAAAGGTGATAGCAATATTCACTGTCTCATGAAAAGTAGCATTAGGAGTTCCAAATCATCATCCTCTCAATTTTACTTGTTCGGACCCCTAATGAAACATTCCTTCTTCTTGCGGTCAGTGTTGACATGATCAGGGGCATATTGGGACAGATGATTGAACTTGCCAACATACTGCATAACTGACATATCACCTTGTTGGAGGGCTAGAAACTCATCAAGTTTGATACGCATAATACCCTCAGGAATATGATGAGCACGGAAACCCTCATAAAATTCAGCCCAAGTAATACGATGACCTTCAGATGTTCAAAGCAACAAAGTTAGCCCACCAAGTCCCAAAGAAGTGCCTCGCAGTTGCCGTCAAGCAAACAAAGGGCTTCGATGTTCTCGTACACTCAATCAACCCAAACTTCGTTCCATAGTGCGGAGCCATTCCTCTCGCCTCCATGGGTTGATCTCGCCTAGTAAACACCGGCGGGTGGGTGTCGTGAAATCCACATATGTGGTTTCATCTCTATTATTTCTACCACGATTTCCATGTTGGACATTCTGATTCTGATTTTGAACCATCGTTGTGGTGGCATTAACTAAGGCTGCAATAGCTTCAGCCAAAGTGGGTGGAACAGGTGGCGGAAATGGAGCACCGTTGTCAGACATCTGTTTCATCAAGAACCACACTTATTCACATGATTTAATAAACTAGACAAGCTGATGTTATAGAAATTTAACACACTTATGATACATTATTTTTGATACACAATCTACTCATAGACTTATCAGTCCAACCCATACTAAGGTTTTATGAAAAGAAAGGGAAACTGCTATTTTACATAACCCTCTGCATCTTCAAATATCATCATCACTAGGGACCATTTGACCATCATCCCCATCACTGACAACAGGGATCACATCCTCCTCTTCAGGATCTTCCTCAGATTCCTCCATTACCTCTTCAGGATCTTCTTCATTCTCAAAGTTCTCCACATGGCCTTCTTCCGGCTCTTCCACTATGTCTTCTTCATTCTCATCTGGCATTGGAGCATCTTCATATTCATATCCAGAATCTACTACAAGTCCCAAATCATCCTGTGCTGCCTGACGCTGATAATCAGGGTCCAACAGACGAGCCATATGAGCACGATCAGCATTTATCTCATTTGTATAATCTTGCATGACTTGTATATACCCTTCCAGTTGAAGAATTTGATCCCTAGCTTCATCTTCACGCTGCCATGCATCATTTCTCATCTCCCTCATCATATTGAGTGACCTAACTGTAGCATCCTGGTCTCTAGTAACCTCGGCAAAAGTCGCCTAGTCAACCTCTCAATCTCGGACTCGGGGTAGGATTAGGATTACTTGCTACTTGCTCCTTCATTCCTTGGGGCTAGCCGATGTTTTGAATTCCTTTAGAACCAGTCCTCTTCATCGGAGCCCATTGACCCTCAACCATCCTATAATAGATAGAATAATGAGATAAGAACAGATGGATTGGGATCGAAGGTTAGCATGAATAGGATTGATACTACTTAACCCAAACCACTTTAAGAAGGAAGGTAATCTAAACAAGTTAATTAAACATGATGCATGAATCGAACTTATGATCTAAGCATAAAAGGTTTTTAAAGAAACAAATGCGTAAAGGTAACTTTTACAACATAGGGCAATATTATGCTACTCCATTACCATACTTTTACAATAAGAATAAGGGTCGATTGAAAGAATCATAGATAAGAATAAGCAATTTGGACCCAAAATAGTCAACTTAGGTTTTTAATTGATCCAAAACCTTTTGAAGTTTTCGCAATGAATACTACAATAACTCTTTAAATAATGATCCGGCTCCGATACCAAATGTAAGCGAGAACCTCCTAAATAATATGGCCCACATGCATTTATCATTGTCTTAACGAGACTTCGATAGCAATGCATGTGTGCCATAAGACTTAAAAAGATCCGTCGGGTAGATTCCCAAAACTTCCACGATTCTCCAAGCGGGATCAATCATTATAAAGAGACATTGCGATATTACAACATGCTTATATAAATAATATACATCGAGTAAAATAGTGGAAAGATTACAATAACATAAGTTTACAAAGCATTTGGTTCAAAACTTACAAACCATATGTTTAATTATTACAAACCATAATAGTAGTGGAGTAGCGGTAGATAGTTTAATTTCACAACAAGTTGATGAGCTCTGCCCAAGAGCCAAACACTCTACTCGTCATCACTCTCTGCAACGACTGTCATACAGCAGGATGCAGTGCAAACCTGCTCCTGAGGCTCACCTGCAACAAGGGTTCAACAAACCCCGAGTACAAAAGTACTCAACAAGACGACCCGACGAAAAGAGGGGTGAAGACTAAGAAATGCGGTCGAGGACAAGGTAAGGCTTGCAAGAATCAATATTTTTGCGAAAAAGCTTTTGAAAAACCAAGTTGTAACTTAACGCCTCTCTTGCCTTAGCTCAAGCCGAACAATTAACACCAATTAAAACTAATCATTAATTAAGTAATTACTACGATGATGAATAACGATCGAGTCTTCTTCTCCGAGAAGCACGGCGATTCGAATCCATTTTTACCCAGTGGGACCTAGATCACCGATATACCCGAGACTCTAACTCCGCCATATCGATCACATGATATACCGGGACACAACCACGGCCATATATCAACCACAACACCCAGTGTGTGGATTTGCTAAAGTCTCGATACACCAAATCACCATCGAACGGGCCTTAGAGCATCAACAGACGGAAACACTACAGAGGGACTCCTTTCCCAATGCAAGTTAGCCGTCCGGACTCAAATTAATTACTAACATCGTGATTCCAACAATAAAAGCCATTCTCATCTTTTTCATTCTTGGCATTTTGAAAACTTAACTAAATAAACAGGGCTAAGCAATTCTAAGCATTTTCTTAAACAGGTAATGAGGAATACGGAAATAAGACAGGTAATGCATTTGGTGGGTTTCACTCAACTCCTAGCCTTAAATGCAACAACTCAAGTCTAAGATATAAAAACTTTATAAAATCAAGGTAAAGATTTAATGCATCCGGGGCTTGCCTTGGTACTCGGGTAGACGCCTTGGGTTTTACGATCAACACTGGCTCCGGTCAGCTCGGGTCTCGCTCTTCCTTGATCTCGATTTGGACAACGTTAAGCTCTCCGTTAACGAAAGCTACTCGATAACATGATATGATTTAACATGATGAAATAATAAACATGATGCTTGAAGAATGCAGAACAAATTGATAACTTGAGTACAACTTTCCTTCACGAGTGCAAAACGTTACACTACTCTAGTTAGTCAACGAGACTAACTAATTAAATAAAAGATAATTCATAAAAATAAACCAACTAAACCCTAAATAATAAAACAAAATTTGTCAAAAAAAAAATTCCAAAAATTAAACTTAAACTCCTCGAGACCCTAAGAAGGCTACAAAATAATTTTCATGATTTTTGGAATAATAAATAAATAACTAAAAATCAAGGAATATTCATTTTTCAATTAAAAGAGCTAATTTTTAACATAGAAAAATACTCAAAATAAATATTTTAAATTTTTCCTAAGATAGAGAATACCCCAAAGAGCTTTCACAAAAATTTTTAGAATTTTTGGAGCTATAAATAATTTTATATGAAAATAACAAATTGCATCACTATTCATAAAAAAAAAAATAAAACTAAAATAAAAAGGAAAATAGTCGACTGGGCCGAAACCCAACCGCCCAACTCGGCCTAACCGTCACGTGCGCGCGGGAGCAAACTCCGGCCCGGCGGCGATAGCGAGCACGGCCCCCGCTCCGAGGCCCGGCCGAGGCGATTTTGCAAATAAGCCCTCGGGGTTTCAAAATTACAAAAGGTCCGCTAGCACTATTCTCTCGAGTCGTGTAAATATGCACCAAGACCCCGGATTTTGTTCTAATTCAAACACAAGTCCCCGTCGAGTCTCACCGGGATCCCGGCTCGGCTCGGCGACGGGAATCCAGCTCGGGCGCTAAAGACACCTACGGCGGGAGGACATGGCGCATCAACGGTGACCATATCGCGGCGGCGGGCCATAGCTCGGGATGACACGGCTGCACGGCTCCAGCGGCGACCGGCGGTTAACGTCGGGAGACTTTTCCGCAAATTAACGCGCGCACGCACGCTACACAACTAAGCATCTCGAGACAGTCAATCGGCGGCGGAACGGTTCGGCGGCGCTACTCGACCACGGAGCTGACACGGAGTTCCTACGGCCCGGTGACATCACGGCACGAACATCCAAAGGCAAGGACAGACTGGCGATCATGATGCGCATGATGATGAAGAAGGAGGCGGCGGAGCAAGGTTCTCACCGTGAGCGGAGATGGCGGCGGCGTGCTCCGGGCGTGAACCGCGGCGAGACCCGCATCACGGCCGCTCTGTGCGCCAAAACGTAAAAACCAAGGAGAGCATCATAACGGGGCATCAAGGCGATCTCGTCGGCAAAGAGGAATTGAGAAAGTGTTCATCGACTAAGGCGTACGACGACGGCGAAGGGCGGCGGCACGGGACACCGGTCGGGAAGAAGATGACGACGGGGAGCGCTACGGACGTCGGACTTGCGCCGCTAAGGCTTAAACGAACCGTGAAGGTCAAGGCGAAGCCGATGGCAAAGCAATTTGGCGAGAGTGGGAACTATGGCGATGAATTTTAACGACGGGTTGCGGCAATGGCGGCCCGGCGGTCGGAGAGAGAAAAAAGAAGAAAAGGCGACGACGGCGACTTCTATTTGATAGGATGATGGCGTCGAAGATGAGGATGACACGTCAGCCAAGAGCCTTCGAGCGCGGGGAGACGAGCCGGAGGACGGCGCGGCATGGCGGCATGGGTGCCATGGCCACGGCGTCGGGAGGAATAGAGAGGGGAGATGAAGGAGATGACGCGGCGCTACGGGGTTTTAGGAACTCAGCAGAAAAGATCTTGATTTTTCTCCAAAAATTAAATGGAATCATCAAAAACTCCAAAAACAAACCCCCACTGATTTTTCATGATCTACAATTTTCTCAAAAGGAGTATTTTCAAATTCTAAACAGAAATTTGAATTTGAAATCAAATTTGAAAAGGGGACAAAAACCCTAGAATCTAATTTTTGCAATTACTTTTGATTTTTCAACTAAACTTGAAAATCTCCAAAACTATGAAATACTCCACTTTTCAAACTGAACATTTTTCCCAAAAACAACATTTCCAAATTTTGAATAGTTTTTGAAATCTAGCTTTAAAACCAAAAGGGGACAATTGTTGGAAAGCTGAATTTTCAAATTTATTTGAAATTATTTTTTAAAACTTGAAAAACTTTGAATAGCAACCTTGTTGCTCTCATCAAGATGCTCAATTAAGCTTTTTGGACCAACCCCTAATTCTTCACGGATTTTGAACTACCGAAAAGGGGGTAAAACAGGGTTTTCGGCAAATCACATTTTCACAAAGAGCACATTCAACCTATGAATTTAAATTTGTTTTAGTTGATGCACATCAAGGTGAACCTAATCATGGATGCTTTGCGATGCATTATGATGACATGGCATGTTTTAGTTAATATAACACCGAGGTGTTACA